>JASAMZ010001172.1:0-24669 GCA_030248115.1 Linhomoeus sp. GSCO2_2 | reverse complement strand
TTTTGAGCAGTTGTGATAGCTTGTGTTTCTGCCAAGTCCACATTTTAGACAGAAGTGCCTAGTTCCAGTGAAGGCTTTCATCGATCGGATTGCGTAGAAATGATGATCAGTCAAAAGAAGGTTGATGGCCCTCTCTTTGTTTGGGGTTTCATGGTAGAACAGTCTCTTTCCTGCTCTGTCAAATACACTTATAGGATTGTCCTTGAAGTCGCCAACTTTTGCGAATTGTTTGACTTCGTCAACTCCACAGGGGCCGATCTGAACTCCAGCAACTTCATAGAGCATTCTAACAGGCTCGATCAGAATATCCCGCGATCTGTTTTTTATCAATTCATGAATTGTTTTGGCTGGCAAATTGTCCTTGTCATGCAAAAGCTTGCCAATGTAGAGCGCTATGCCCAGACAGAGCCCTTCCTCAGCTGGCTTCATATCAAAGTCAATTATAGTTCTTTTGTTCTTGATTGCTTGCAACCGATCCAGAACAGCACTGTCAATGAAGTGGTAGCGCCCAGTACCTTGTTCAGGAATTTCGATGACGGTAGCTTGAACTTCAAGGGGTTCAGTTATTTTGAATCTGTCGTTGCTCTGGAGCACCCCAACCAATATACTGCTGATCGCTCCAGCTCCTGTCTCCGATAATCGTGTGAATGGCATAGACACAGAGCCTCCTAGAATAGAATTTATCTATGACTCATTTATATCCCAGGTCGGCTAGGGTGCTATTGTAACACATTGTCACTCTTACCAGGCAGATTCTCAGCTTCAATAACGATCTGTGCCATTCCATTGGACCTCCGCACAAACTGGTTGATTTTTTGAAGGATGCTATCGAAGCCACTGGTCAGGATGGCGTCTAATTCCGACAAGTTCTTGCCTGCTACTCGACGAAACTGAGCTCTGTAGGTTAGGAAGGTCGTTTTCATTTCGCTGTTGTAACTGTCTGAGACAAGCTCGCTTTGACAGTAGTAGTCAGCGGGATGTGGCGGCACAGCTAGTGGCGGTTGATTTTGGATTCCTTGATTGGGGGCCGATTGTGTATCATCGACATCTGCAACTTGCTCGGCGGACGGAAACCACTCGTCAGGAGGTAGAAAGCCGTGGTCACGCTGGTGATGGTTGAGAATTTCATTCCAACTGTCGCCAGAATAGTAGCAGCTGGGACAATTCCATTCCCCTTCATCGTCGCCGTCCAGGTCGCGGTTGTATGGCTTGTGGTGCACTTTCAACAAGTGATTTCTCAAAGCGATGAAATTCTTGAACCACTTTCCGCACTCTGCGCATTTGCGACCCATTTTGACAAGCGAACTGTGGTGCTAACAGGGCTGTGAACATCAGTCTTATGCTAGCGGGCGGCTTATCAGACTTTGGTTAACCCAACTGGTAGACAGCCATGTTACTGCACGTGCTTGCAGCCGAAACGAGGCGAGAGGATCTTTTAGAACTCCTTATTGTCATTAAGTGGTTTAACCAAAAAAAACAATATCATGCGCCCCATTAACCTCTTGCAAACAGGATACATTGGTCGAGAGAGTATAAGAGCTGTGTTAACGGATCCTCCCACCAGAAACGGCGAACGGCAAAAACTGAGGCCGCTGATAACCTGAGCCGCGCGACTGTTTACATAGCGCGAACGTCGTTCGCTCAGGCAAGAGACGTTTATGGCGGTTCGAGGGCACCGTATCCCGTCCTTAATAACCTTAATGAATTCCCGGCAAATCATATCGATACGGTGACTGTTTAATTGTATGAATGGAACGATACTGTGGTGCTCACCTTACGTGTTGAATGATCGTTTGCCAATCTGAATAAGCGCAATACTTAATCATACTATTGTGCACAGTAATACGCCGCTTATTAGAGAGGTTACGGTGGGATTTCCTTCAGCATTAGGACGCTGAGTACATTGCACTCAGGTGCAGTGTTGAAGCGACCCCCATAATGGCAACCTTCTACTGCCCCAAATCGCAAACAAACACGGGATTTGTGTTCAGCGTTGCCAAAAACGCCAGAAACAAGTAAAAACTCTATTTCGAGAATTTGACCTCAGGATTCAAAAATTCGACGCGGCTGGGGTACGGTAACTAAGAATGGTCGAGACACTTCGTTTAGACGAACTTTCGGCGCAGAACATGTTGCGATTATCAATTTGCCGCTAAAAGCACGTTTTCAAACCGAAAAGTCCGCGCAAAGTCGAAAATCGGAATTTTCCGCTCGGGACCCGGCGCCGTTGTGACCGCGTAGCTCACGAACGGCAAAAGCAATCTCGGCGATTTTGGTCTCAAATGAAAGGTAAGATAGTGTTCTTTGGCAAGTAAAAATGTGAAGAGGATCCACCGTCGCAAACTCGAGTTACGATTTTTCAAAGGTCAAGAGAAAATTTAAAATTTGTAATTTCTTACCGTACTCCCGCGTCGGACCACTTATGGAGCCCGTTCCGGTTTTGCGAGGAAGAGCATCCAAGGGCCTACACCATATCCAAAAATCATCAAAATCGAGCCACTTTTGCGACAGTTTTGCCCTGATGTTTTTTATTCACTTAGTAAACATTTGAATTTTCGAATTTTCGCAAAATTCTTCCACCGCCGGAATTTTCTAGTTTCTTGTCCACGCACCGCGTTGACTCAACATATCTAACGCAAAAAACCGCTTGGCCGTTAAAGCCAAGCATCTAAGCTGTTTGAAATTGTCGAAATTTGGGAGCATTGACAAAAACCTTGAAAATATCCCCAATTTCGTAAATTCCAAAACCCGAAACTATGTCACAAATTCATCGCGTCTTTTGCCCTTCCCACTTCAGCAAAATCTTTCTCGATACGACTTGTAAATGAAAGTGTCATTTTTAGCACTCCGACCCCAAAAGGGGCGGAGTGCTATAGTGGAGCTGCTCCCGACTAACTTTTTCCACCCAAGATTTCTCGCGCGTGGTTCATCCGATTTGGACGGGGTTTTTTTTAATCGATAGCTCTCGAGGGATAGTAGGTGTGGACGGACCTTCATTTTTTTCGCGTAGTGGGAAAATTTCGAGAAAAATTCAAAAATTTGAATTTTTACTTACTGAGAGGGTGTTCACCCAGCTGGAATTTCTGGAATAGTGGCCCGATTTTGACGCCCTTTGGATATGTTATAGCCCTCGACGAGACGAAGAGCGGAAAAAAAATCCCGAGCCAATCGGCCGACGCGTTCTCGGGTTACGGTAGCCGAAAGCGGTTTTTTGACAAAAATTTGCCTTTAAAAAATCCTAGTAAATCAGGGAGTTGTTGGATCGGGCCAGATATCTCAAATCGGCAAGATTGACATGTTCTCTTTCGTTTAAGACCAAAATCGCCGAAATCCGCCGAGGAAATCTTGAGTTCTGCTGTCACAACGGGTCTCCGTCGGGGGTCGAAAAGTCCAATTTTTGACTTTCGGCCGTTTTAGCGCCCGATTGCGATGATTTATGGCCAAATGGACTACACCACGCGATTCCCCGTTGAAAACTGATCCGGAATCAATTTTCAAAAATATTGTTTCGGCTACCGTACCCCGGCCGCGTCCAAAATTCGAATTTCCACCCGGGTGGTCAAAATCAATGTTGGAGTCGATCCCGGTGCTTTCGAGGTCGCTGATGCCGAATCTGGCGTTATTGTGGCGTTTCGGATCAAGATTCGCGAGTTTTGGCCGAAATTCGACCTACCGTAGCCCTACGTTGACGAAACTGAAAGTGTGGTAATTGTGCGGTTGAAGTGTCGATTCTAGGGTATTTCGCAGCGAGGAACGCGAATTCGCTATTGGTTTCTCCAATTTGTGTCGATTTTGCCTTCAAACAGCCACTTTCCTAATGCCGACATTCAAATTTGAATGCAACTTTTACCGTACTCTCCTCAAACTATGTTGTAACTCAAATTTGCGCGCGCATTCAAACTTCACACTTGAAGGAAATGCAGTGCGAAAAGACGGCGTTGTAAAGTGAGCAATTGCGCATGAATTGTCTATTATCCCGTCGAAAATGGCAAGGCGAGTCTGCGATTGGCGCAGCCCCGAATCTTAGCTGCCGGCTACTTGTTGAGTCGAAGCGAAATGGCGCACTTTGGGCTCAATTCGGCCTGGTCTACAGGATTTCGGTGGAGTTCTGCTGCGCGCCGGTCCTTGTAGGTGGAGGGAATATGCGTACTCTGAAACTCGCGCGCCGGCGGAATTTGTGGAGAATCTTTGGGCGGAAATCGGCCTTATTTCTCATGATAAGTGAGTGGCGGTCTGCTTTCTCCCGTTCTGGTCGGAGTGCTTCACTGCAGGGTCTCCTGCACGTTTCCCTTGTTGACATTTTCATATTTTAATTGTTAAGTATCTCGAAATAGCGAAATTAGCAACAGAAACGGACAACGGCACGTTACTCAGCGCATTCGGCTCCACTGGGTGGCACTAACCGTCATGTCTAAAGACATAGGTCATTGTCTGAAGTACTCAATACTTATACTCGTAGAACAGGAAGACTTTTTCTATTTGGCGCAAAAGACCGCGTAAAAAAACTCCTTGTCTAGCTCGAGAAAGTCATGGTTGAAATGTGTTTCAGAAACAGTGTCACTGCCAGCGATCAGCCAGACCATCGTGCCTCTGCCACTGCCAGTGTTTACACAACCTATCGCATATCTGAAACTGAGCAAGTGGTGCGTGTACGCTACACCTAAATAGCGCGGGGCGTTGCGGCGTGGGGCGTAAGATTCGGGGAGTGGGGCGTGGGACGTGTGTTAGTAACTGCCTAAGTGTCGCGAAACATGTCACGGACCATCAAGCGACATGCCTGAAGCCCATAAGGGCCTCCTGAAGGCCAGAGGTATCGCATTCTTTTACAGTCGACCACTCTCTGCTGTGCTGTGGAGCCAACCGATCCACAAATGTTTTGCGCGGAATACAGATTTGGGGCGGACGGCACGGCATTGCTGCTCTCCTCGGTGTCTGACAAGGATTACGTGCAGGAGCCCCTGCATAGAAGCACTCCGACCAGACTCGGGAATAGCAGATGGAGGTATTGCGTCGCCTGCTGCGCAACAGACCGTCCGCGCGCCGCGCAACAGACCGTCGGAAAACTCAATATGGATAAACCCAGCGACTTGCAGTGTCAAGCTTCAACCAGCCGGCAACCGGCCCGGCTGCGGCCGGTGACCGATGCCCATCTCTAATACACAACGCACGGCACTCGACAAAGAAGTGGGCGCGCACAGCTGGCTGGCTATCTATGCGGTAGATCTAGATACGCGCGCCACGAAAAATGCTTACGCAATCGAGCGTCCGCACCACGGGAAGCGCACACAGCTGGATATCTATACGCTAGACACGCGCGCCACGGAACACGCTTACGCAATGGAGTGTCCACACCAGCAGAGCGTGGGAACGAGAGCGCGAAACGGAAACAAAGACGAACCAATTACTGCAGCGACTTAACCCTATGGACAATAGGCAATTTTACCACACAAAGATTCACCGCAAATCCCGCCCGAACATGACTTTAGAGGACACGATACGGAAATCAAATTTCCCGCACCAACAAATGCCGGCGCACAGCAGAACTGTACCGCGGTCATACCTGGTCGTAAGAAGTAGTGGAAAGAAACTTCTGTGCGACAGCAGTTGTTGTTGAAACTTCCTTACCAGTGCCGACTTCGTCTGTCTGCAGCGCAGAACGAATGCCGACTATGTCTACAGCGTAGAATGCCCGAAATTGGATAATGCCGAAGAATCCCCACGCTTAGGGTTTCGACAACACATGGTTAAGGTGCCCCAATTGTCGACGAAAAGTCGCAAATTCTGGTCCACATCGCAAAACGAGTGCCATATTCGGAATCAGTGCCCTCGAAAGCACCGGAATCGACTCCTACTGTGATTCTGTCAACAGAGGTGTACTTCGAATTTTGGACGCGGCCGGGGGTACGGTAGGCGGAAACATATTTTTGAAAATCGGTTCCGTATCACTTTTCGACGGGGAATCACGTGGTGGACCCCATTTAGCCATTAAGAGTCGCATTCGCGCGTTACAGCAGCCCAAAGTCGAAAAGTGCCGAAAATAAGTCAACAGAGGTGTACTTCGAATTTTGACGCGGCCGGGGGTACGGTAGCCGGAAAAGCATTTTTGAAAATCGGTTCCGTATCGCTTTTCGACGGGGAATCGCGTGGTGCAGTCCGTTTTGACCTGCCGAGAAGCAATCGAGCGTTACAACAGCCCAAAGTCGAAAAGTCCGAAAAATCGGCCAAAATCGCAGGCCGTTGAATGATATTATCTGAAGATCCGCTCGGTCGATTCCGGCGCTCTTGGTGTCAAATGATAGCAAATCGATAGGCGCAGACCGCGTCGAAGAGTTTAGAACGATTTTACACCGGAATCTCACAACTCGATTTTTTACACCGAAATTTCACACCTCCGAAATTTTCTTTCGCCCGTAACTTCCGCGTGGGACCACCTAGGAAGCTGAGGTCTCTTTTCCCAGCTAGATATTGTCGAGGACTGTAACATATCCAAAAATCACCAAAATCGATCGAGTATTGCGAATTTTGTGGGGCGCGAACGCTTTTCAATGTACTACAAAATTCGAATTTTTGAATTTTCTCAAAATTTTTCCACTACGCGAAAAAAATGAAGGTGCGTCCACACCTACTATCCCTCGAGAGCTATCGATTAAAAAAAACCGCGTCCAAATCCGACGAAGCACGCGCGAGAAATCTTGGGTACAAACTTTCTACAAATCGGTGCCTCCACTATAGCACTCCGCCTTTTCAAGTCGGAGTGCTAAAAATGAGTTGCGCATAACTGGGCTTTGGGTGCGGCAAGGCGTGGTCAGGTTCTTCGCCGAAAACCTAGGTGCACACCGAACTCTAAATTTTAGGTGCGCCACGAAACAAATTAGGTGTAGAGCTACAAAATCGAGCAAAAACTGCCAATTTTTTTTGTAAAAGGTGGCATTTTGTACAAATTATGCACCCAAAAGTAATATTTTCAGACGTGAAACAGCAAAGCGAATACTCGATACACACACTTCCCCTCAAATTGCAATACTGTAATATACCAATCACCTTTGCCCTTGGCAATACAGCGACTAGGCACCAAGTTCAGCAGATCAAGTTGCATAGTCAACATCTGCAAATGGGGGTGTAGCATTGCCATATTCCGTCTTCGTTCGTGGCCTGCCTTTGAGGTACATGCGCGCGCGTGCCGCCAATATTCCTCTTTCAATCACTCCTAAAGGTACCCTACATAGGTACAAGCAATGTTGAATGCGATTGGACAGTGATAGCAGCTTCAATCCGCCAATACAAAACAGAATGGCGGAGCCCATCAGAGTAGGCGCTTACGAGGCACTGAACCGCATCTCCGGTTGCGCACTGGAACTGCCTTCTCTTCAACCAACGAAGAACTGCATTGACGTTGGAGTAACGGCCGATATCTTGGGTAAGGCACTGGCCATTGCCAAGATACCTTACCAGTTGGTTCCACTGCAGTTCAACGGCAATTTTGGCAGCTACGACGGGTCAAAGTGGACTGGTAAGCAAGTGGGTGGGGGTGTGACTTCGAGAACTCACACAGAACACAAACAAGAGCACGCACCGTAAGAACGCGTACCAACATCCATTTGAGGCGTCCTCAGTTACCTAGCCAATGGGACTGTCGATCTACTAGCCGACGGCGTCTTTGTTCAAACCGACACCCGATGGCGTCACTTCAAGTTCTCCTATCCGATACTGGGTGCCGGCTTCAACTACTACGCGAAGAGGCCGCCTTCTCTGAGTGTCGCCAAAGCCGTCTCTCTCATCTGGTCCCCTTTCACTCTCGAGACATATGTGATGGCAGCGTTGATCGCGATCGCGTCCTGGATTCTGGAACGAGTGGACTTTCGTTGGAGCGAAGGCTTTGTCAAATGGATTGGGGGGAATGGGGAAATCCCCGATCGAAGCGATGCCAAAAAGCCAACATCAAGTCGCTGTGTGGCGCGAGTGTCGCAGGGCTACCTGTTGCTGCTGCTGTCGGGCCTGTACCAGGGCCAGTTGCTGACGCACCTTCTCTTCTCCACACCCCACAACCCCTTCCCCACTCTGAGGTCGCTGCTGGACAGCGTCGCCACTGCACAGATTGGATTAATGGTGGATACCGTTGACAACGCCCAGTTCGAGAGAATCAACGCCTCCATTGGAGGGGAGGAAGTTAGGTTGGTGAACCGGGAGTCGTAAGGGCAGAGGGAGGGGGTGGGGGGATTACAGGGGGGGCCCCCCCCCCCCCCGTTCCCCCCCCCCCCCCCCCCCCCCTCGAGATCGAGGGCTGGGGGGGGGGGGGGGGGAGGGTAGGCTCACTGGAGAGGACAGCGGGTGGAGCTGGGAGGGAGGGGGGGGGGGGGGGGGGTTACACGTACCTATGTTGATACTTAACAAAGGTCAATACAAATCGACATGGGATCGCTCCTCGACCCCTGTGCAGGCTCCTTCACAGCGTCCTGACGAAGGGTAGGCGACCTCTGGTGGTCGAACCCGACTATGAGAAGGGGTTCCGAATTCTCCAAAGCGCCGATGGCTCAGCCCACGTGGCCCGACTCAACGGTCTGACGGCCGCCGGACTGCTGAGGAGCCACTGCGGCGTTGTCAGTCTGCGCTTTCCCGAGACGACGACTGACCTGCGCGCCTACCCAATGGCCAACAGCTTCGATCCCGGCCAGAAGCGCCGTCTCAACTCGGCGCTGCTTCAGCTGATGGGCTACGCTGAGAGGGTGAGTGGGCGCTTAAACTAGTTTCAGTTTCAGTTACAATCAGTTAACTGAAACTGAAACTGAAGCTGAAACTTTGCCTACATGATGATTTAAACTGAAACTGAAACTAAAATGAGTTTCAATTGGTCACCCTGCTGATGACGATTTGCGACTCCAAACGTCTCAAAGGCCGTCACAACAGTTGCAGCAGGTGGACGAGACTGCGCGACCGAGGAAGTGTCACGAAGACGAAGGAGGAAGCGGCGACAGACTTCAGAGGCGCAGTCAGGCGCTGTCGCCCCGTCGACTGGCCGGCGCCTTCGCTCTGCTCGCCTTCGGAGCTGCCCTCTCACTTACTGCGCTGGGCGTCGAGAGCGCCCTTGCCTTCTTTCTCGACGCGAGATGGTAACACCGTCGAAAGTCTTGCGCGATCGGCCGACTGCCATCGTTGGGGGAATCGAAGAGGCAGTTGGCATGGAACAGAAGCTCTCAATTGAATTTGTGGTGCGACGCCGAGTGGCCCTCGAGACGAGGCTTGCGCCAAAAGTCAATGATAAGCCACTTCTCATCACGTGCAGACCAATGGATTGATATAGAAGCGCGTCATGCATACATTGTACGTTTTGTGAAACATGCCACGCCGCAATGCCTGAAGCTAGGTGTACTACCTAAGTGCCACACTGCAGTACCGGGTTTGCTAGATCTCATCGGGTTGTATCATTGGTGTGAAACAGGCCACTCTCTGAAACTAGACAGCCAACAATCCACAGTTGTTTCACGGTTGAGATAAATGGGTGAGTGACAGCATGGTGGCACACACTGATGGAAGCACACTGGTGGAATGAAAAGTAGGTACGTGGTTGAAGTTAGGAGTCCGTGCTTCCATCGTTTTCGCTTGCGCGAGTAGTAGCTGGCACTTCAGCAAACTCACAAAGGGGGAAATGATTGGCCACAGATAAACGGGCACTCCTCACAGAAGAATGGATACTACCACAGAGAAATGGTCACATTCACAGAAGAATGGGCACTATCACAGAAAATTGGTCATTTCCACAGAAGAATGGGTACTATCACAGAAAATTGGTCACATTCACAAAAGAATGGGCATTTTCACAGATAATCGGTTACTGGCGTAGAAGGATACCTAACTATGAGAGGGAGACTGTACGATGGAAGAGTAACAGGGATGGATAACGATTGTCCCCTTCACTCAAAATAATGTGTCGATTTGGCACTTAACAGAAAGTGTCAACTTAAGCTTAAACTATGTCCAGTGTATCTGTCAGTCACAGGCGATTGCCATCTAGACGGCAATCGCCTAATGCCTCAGGCGAAGGCCGTCCGTATATTCTCCGTGATATTTCTTGACACACTGTATATTCCTTCCAGTTCAGGCTATGCTTAGGCTCGCCCTGCGCCCACAGTGCACAAGAGTCAGTCGGCGTCGCAGTCTGGCGGGTCGAAGCTTAGGCTTAACGCGACCGGTGACCGACTTCAGGGCGCGCGGAGCGCGCCCTGAAGTTGGTGGTCGCGCTAAGCCTCAGCTGAGATCCGCCAGGCGCGACGCCGACCGAGTTTTAGTGCAAACTGTTAGTGGAATGAACACTCCTCCATCGAATTCACCTCCTGCTCAGGCCGGCTGCGCCCCGCCGACCAGAGATTGCGCGGCTTGGAGGAGCCATCCTGCGGAGGGGCTGCCGTTATGGTAGAATATCAGTAGGCCGAGCGAGATCCTTAGGTCGTCTCTTCACGCTTGCTAACCAAGATAGGTATATCCGAGAACATTACCTTACGTGCGACGCACACATGCACGTATGCACCTATGCACGCGCGCGCGCACCCACGCACATACTGACGGACGCACGGGCGCAGGCACGCACGCACAATCCCCCCCCCCCCAAGATATTCTTGGTTTTTCTGTGAAACTGACCATTTTTCTGTGAAAGTGACCGATTTTCTGCGAAAGTGACCGATTTTCTGTGAAAGTGACCATTTCTCTACGGAAGTGACCATTGTTCTGTGAGAGTGATCAATCTTCTGTGCGAGTGCCCGTTCTTCTGTGGCAAACACCCGTTTATCTGTGACTAGCGGCCTGGGCGCGCGCCTTCGGCGCGCGCGGAGAAAAGCCCTGCGCGGGCTCGCTTCGCTCGCCCGCTCCAGGCTTTTCGTCTCGCTCGGCGCTGCGCGCCTCGCTCGACAGCCGCCGCCTAACCTCTCATTTGCTTCACGGTGTAACAATATCTGCTTGGTTCGATTCCCGTGCTTGGAAAAAACTTTTGTTGATGGAAAGTTACCATTTGCGAATTTTTTGCACAACGTGCTAAACTCTGTGAAGTTGCACACTTGCTACCCTATCATGCTGTCATATTGCCTTCCAAGCATTACCTTCCATGCGGCCTCCACTATCTATAGCGAAATTCAAAAATTTGAATTTTCTTGCTTACAGTGTGCCTACGCGCGGCGTGCCTGGGCGTGTGAAGTTCCACATTGCCTACCTTACCCAACTGGCACACCAATTGCTTCGCCTGCCTTTCCAAGCGAGCTCCACGGTCGTCTCGGAAATTCAAAAATTTGAATTTTCTCGGCTACAGTAAGCTGTTTCGCGTAACGGACCAGTTTCGGCAAATCTGCGGGACCACCCAAGGGTAGCGCCCCATAGGTCGCCAGGGTCTACGGGCCCAGTCGGGCGGGACGATTGGGGGAAACAGACAGACAGACTCACAACCGGCGATTAAGGGGTAGAATGAGTGACTCCACCCCTCACAAACGCTCTTTCTTGATTCCCTTCATTCTAACACAACAACATTCTCAGTTATCGACTGATACCGGAAAGAAATGGACAGAACACGAGAAACACAAGAGAAACGGCGAGGGCGCGCGACACCCCTCGCAGCACGTGACGACAGTGCGAAATGAAGAGAGAAAGAGAGATCCAGCGGCCAAATACACTACTCAGTCACATAGGTGCGATCCAGAATTGGGCCAGGGGGGGGGGGGGGGGGTCTTTGGGGTTTTTGGGGGGGGGGGGGGCCTCCGGATCAGGAATCCGTTTCCTGATCGGCTCAAAATGGGGGGGGGGGGGGGTAGACAAATTTACCTAAAAAGTGCCAAAAATTAGCTATTTTTGCTCTATTTTGATGCGAAATTCATAGAAAATGGTCAAAACTACGCAAAAATAGCGCCGCAGGCGAAAATTTTGACCAATTTTGGACTGATTTTGGGAAAATTTCCTTAATTTTTCCGGCTTCCTCTGGGTAGGGGGGGGGGGGGGGGGGGGGGGGTGCCGGCGAAAATTTCTAGGGGGGGGGGGGGGGGGGGTATCCGGAATTCCCGTCTGGATGGCCGAGGCTAGGGGGGGGGGGGGGTGATGGGGTAACTCCCCCCCCCCCCCCCCCCCCCCCCCAATCGCACCTATGCTCAGTCACCAGTTTCAGTTCAGCGAGGCCTCGAGCAAAAGCTACCATATCCTCTAAGATCGTATAATATAACTGTAGCCTTCAAGTTCGAAATATGCGCTCAGTCAGGGAGTGGGTGAAGCGCTGTCGCCCAACGCCTCTTCCACCTTCTTCTTCAACTGAGGCGCCAGCTGCTGCGATGCGTACTCCCTGCAGAATGGGAGAGCTCTTTCTGCCTTCACACAAATTAAAAAGAGATATTACGACAAAGTGGGGCGAGGCCTAGCACAATTTTACAATGCAATAATGCCAAGGTGTGTACTGTACCCACATGCATTCCAGGGCGTTGTGGGCGAATGAGCGTCCACTTCTGACTCTCCACTCTCCTCTGAGGGAGATGGGTGTGGGGTGGGAGTCTCCACCTGCAGTGACAGAGGCAGAGGTGGACAGAAGCTCCAACTCAACAGGCACTGTGTCAAGCTGGTCGGCGAAGCGGACTGCAACAATGACAAAATGGGCAACCAGATGTAGACAAAGAGTGCATTCTTGAAGTTTCAGTTTCTTGTTATATGGAAGACGCAACAAAGACGTTGCTATATCGCATGCGCATGGGCCGTTTCGGAGC
This sequence comes from Linhomoeus sp. GSCO2_2, assembly GCA_030248115.1. Taxonomy (NCBI): domain Eukaryota; kingdom Metazoa; phylum Nematoda; class Chromadorea; order Monhysterida; family Linhomoeidae; genus Linhomoeus; species Linhomoeus sp. GSCO2_2. The sequence goes on along the minus strand of JASAMZ010001172.1, from coordinate 11,947 downwards.
GGAGAAGAAACGCTTGTGAGATCTCTCGAACTGTTAGACGTGGCCTGGCCAGTTTAGATGGCAAGCATCACCACGAAACTCCAGGAATTACAAAGCACCATGTGAGGCTATACATTGGCATCTGTCAGAAACATCTCACGACAGTTTACAAACGAAACGCGGTAAATGAGAGAGGGAAGCCAACCTTTGAGAAGGCAGTCGGCTGAGGGAATGACCAGAGAGGCGCGCGAGAAGAGCACTGAGTCGAAGTTGACCACTTTGGCACCGTACTCGCTGAAGAAGAGGGGTGAGGAGAGTGTGCTTGGCACGGCAAGTGAAATGTCGATTACTGTAAACTCTGCAAGACCCAAAGCGATCCGAGCGAACCACCACCTACTAGGTGCAGAAGTTCATAGAGTGTAGAAGAAGCATCTTGCAATTGTACAGCGCCTGCTGCGCTCGCCACACCTGAAGCGCTATGGGGCAGTCAAGCCAATTTCACGAGTACCAACCAATCAATAAAAGAATCATCTAATTGTCCACCCACTCTGTTTTCCAGAGTGTGTCTTAGGAGGCCCACCATCTCAGCATAGGAGTGTGGGGGTTTGGTGTGGGCAAAGTTGGGCAGAGACATTGGGTTGGCGCTGAAGAACCTGAAGATATCCACTGTGTCTCAGGGGGTGTCAGAGGCTTGACAGAGACAGAACGAGATAGACTGACTGATTGAGAAAGGGCGAGAGGCGGAGGTGGAAGCTGGGCGCTCTATGGGCCCTTCTGGGCCGGTAGGAGGCCCGGAAGATCACCACCTTGTCCAACTGAATTACAGTGATTTATTGATTATTGGTTGATCAACATCAGAGAATAAAACCATCCATATCTACCAGGGATGAAAGCTCTTGTTGTGGAGGGAAGTCACTGCAGAAAGCGGTCATTTCCCTGAGGGAATGTCCATCGAAAGGTTCGAAGGCGCAGTCGCGACGCATTCGGCAGACACTACACATCTCTATACTCCCATTGGGCTGTAAAACAAGTGGAACGAAAACCAACTGAGGCGACCATTGTTTGGGAAGTAAAGTTACGAAGGGCTGAGCAACGACAAATCAAACTCACCTGTAGGGCATCTCAATTACAGTATCCGAAGAAACGCTAGTATCACACAGTCATTACAAAAACGGAGTGTCCTTTCAAACAACGTTTGGTTAGCATTTTTTAAGTTCTGAATTGGACAATGTTGCGTATCGGCCAAGAATATGGCACTAACGCGAGTTAACGGCTGGCACGCGTGACCGCCCTTCGAAACCTCTCAGTCACAAAATCGCCAACCACGCACAAATCGCGTCAACAACTGACCTGAACCAGAATCTCCGTGGGCAGTGACAGTCTCTCCCCTTCTCTGTCACTCTGCAGCTCCACCTCTTCCTTCAGAAGTCGAATCTGACACGCCACAGTTTCAGAGATGTCTTTGGCCTTTCTCTCGTTGTAGTCTCCGAAGCACCTCAGCACGTGATGGAGAATGCGAGACAGGGAGAAGCGATCTTTGTGGTCCCACGCCTGCAGAGACATTCTGACTCACTTGGAAAACTATTGCCAAGCCATTGTTCACTTCGCGCCACAAGACAAGAGTTGAGAGCGTGGGGGAAGCGCAGCTCAATGCACCACTGCGTCGCGTGACCCACGTCCAACTCTGCAGACGATACCTAATTGGTTTCGCGGGCTCCTCTACCCCTTTCGTGCCAGTTCCAAAGAGTCCGATCCCGGTGTTGACACCAGCGAATAAGCCTGTACTGATCCCTGGGACAGGTGTCACCTGCATTGGCTATGATGCCGGTGATGGCGTTTTGCCACAGGGATCAAATCTCCAATCCCGTTAAAGGATTTTGGTTACCAGGAGTGGAGATCAGTAAGCTGTATCTATAGTGATTTGTTACCGGGATCGGGCCGATCCCACTTATTCTCGAGCCCTCGCCTGATCACGTTTAAGTTTTTGGCACTCCTCCCCTCCAAAAGGGAGGAGTGCTATAGTGATGGTGCGGATTCTGTGTAAATTGGAACGGTCATAAGTCGGGCTAGAGTTGGCCGATCTTGGCGAATTTTTTTTTATTCGATAGGTCTCTGGATGGAAAAACCTGCACCGGGGGTCTCGACTTCCGTACGGGACCCGATGTTTGGCAAGTTGCCAAAAACCCGGTTTTTCGGCCTATGACGAACTTTGGACGCGTAGAATACTGTTCTGGTAGAACGGAGGGAGACGAGCTTTGGGCCGAATATGTAAAAGACATTGGGCTATCCGATGGTGGGGGCGCCGTCGGGCTGGGTCCGGGCCGGGTAGCAAAAACCGGGTTTTTCGACCCAAAAATAGGGGTCGCGGCGCGGATGATAAATGTTGCATATTAAAAGTGAAACGTGTATTCTTTTGGGATTCTGCAGAGCTAAGATAGGTTACGCGCGGATCGCTTCGATAAATCCGCTCCGATGGAGCCAGAACCGGGAAATATTGCCCAAAGTTACATTCCGGGTTTCTGAGTAAAAGTTCGGGCAGGCGTAACTTTCGACAGGACAGTCGCATTGAGATGGAAGAAACACCATTGGATAGAGCTCGGCAAGAGCTACAACTTTCTAGTAGGTCACTTTTTTCGAAGCGACCAAATTTAGGGTGAAAATTTGAAAAAATCGATTTTTGTGTCGAAATTCAAAAGTTCGCCCTTTCCCATTCCTTGATGTGTGAATAGATTTCGATGACATTAGCAGGGTTTTTTTAGCCTTACAAATATCTTCACTGTGGCAAAATTTCATCTTTGGCCTCGTTTAATTTCTAGGTTCAATTTTTATTTTTTCGATAAATTTCGGTATTTCGATGCAAAGTGGGGCCGAGTGAGACAATCTGGTGTATATTCGACTTTCACGTGATAGAGCATCAAAAGATACGTTGTTTTGTTCTTGGCACTTTTTTGTCCGACGCGTATTTTGGCGGGAAATTTAAATTCAAAATTTGGCTGCAGGATTTGTCTGGGGCACCTACCATGTAAGTACTCGATTCCGGCTTGTCGGGCGTGGTAATCACGAATTTGGCGTTGTCTTTTCGTTTTGAGATGTGTAGGACCATTTTTGAAGAATTTGCTTGCCACCATACGTGCCCTCAAGTGGAAAACCTGGTTGTGTCAGTTCAGCCGAAGCTAGGTGCGTTGTATGTCAAATGTGGGGTATTGGAGGGTCACAATTCCGAATTTGCTATTAACTTTGCGATCAGAATGGCCCCTTCGGAGCTGCCCTCTCACTTGCTGCGCTGGCCGTCGAAAGCGTCCTTGCCTTCTTTCTCAATCCACCGACAGGACAATGATAATGACACGGGCGGGCGTCTTGCGCTTCTGTCAGTGTTGCCGTTTGGGAGTCCGGGACTAACGAGATAACGGCCTGGAAACAGAGGCTAGGCTACTGACTACGAATCAATGGTCGAGTACGTAAGTGCGCCATGCATTTCTTTCACGAAAGATGTCAGTCGGCGACCCTCCAGCTACACAGCTGTCACACTGTCTGTAGCCCTCCAAAGGGTTTCATGGAAGTCAGTAGGTATCGCATTCCTGTGCAGCCGACTAATCTCTGCCGTTCAGCGATCATAGAAAGTTGCGCGTTGGACAAAAGTGATTGGTCGCACGGAAGGGTTGTATTGGATAATGCTGCATGAGTAACGTATTCGTCGCACTGTCATGTAGGTGCTTCCATCATTCCAAAATTCTCCTCAGTCCTCAAGAGGGGCAACCAATGAGCAGAAGACGCAATGAACAACGCTCCTTCACGTGGTCGGCTCCCATACATTCCAACACAACAACGTTCTCAGATGTCGACCTTGACACCGCAGAACAATGGACAGAACACGAGAAACACAAGAGAAACGGCGATGGTGTGACTGCGACGACACAGGTTCGCGGCATATGGTAGTACGAAAAGAAGAGAGAAAGAGAGATCCAGCGGCATAACAAACAACTCAGTCACCAGTTTCAGTTCAGCGAAGCCTTGAGCAAAAGCTACCATATCCTCTTATAGTGTGCGCCTATATCACGCTTCACGTTCAGCTTAGAAGCGTGCACTCAGTCAGGGAGTGGGGGAAGCCCTGTCACCAAGCGTCTCCTCCACCTTCTTCTCCAACAGAGGCGCCAGCTGCTGCGATGCGTACTCGCTGCAGAATGGGAGAGCACTTCCTCAAATTCACCAAACGATAACAAAGTCATCTAATGGCAGGGAGGGAGGAAGGGAGGGAGGGAGGGAGGGAGGGAGGGAGGGAGGGAGAGGGAGAGACAGGTGCAGGGTAGGGTATCGTCCATCACAATTTCCATTCCAACGCGCCGCCAACGCAGTATCGCGAAAGTGCACTCACATGCATTCCTGGGCGCTGCGGGCGAAGGAAAAGCGGTCGCTTCTGACTCTCCACTCTCCCCTGTGCGAGATGGGTGTGGGGTGGGAGTCTCCACTTGCGGTGACAGAGGCAGAGGTGGACAGAAGCTCCAATTCCACAGGCACTGTGTCCAGGTGGTCGGCGAAGCGGACTGCAACAACGACAAACGCTGCTTCGCATGTGCACAGTACAAAGCCAGGCGCAATAAGACGTCTCAGAGCTGGTAAGGAACGCTTGTGGGATCTCAGCAACTGTTGGAGACGAACTGGTCAGTTTGGAGGGTTGGCGGACAAAAGGGTCGATCGATATTGTACTGACGCCCCACCACTGCAAGCCAAACTTTGGTGCGAGTCGCGAAGCAAGAATCGAGGTTAGATTCAGCGGAGTCAGAACCATCCCCCACTCTGCCATCTGCCAATCCAGTTGCACAGTAAACGAACGAGTCCACAAGTGAGAGAGTCAAACGAACATTTGAGAAGGCAGTGGGCTGAGGGAATGACCACAGAGGCCCGCGAGAAGAGAACAGAGTCGAAGTTGACCACCTTCGCTTCGTAACGACTGAACATGCAATGGAGTGGGTCTGATACGTACGTGCATAATGCTGACTAGTGTAAGCTCTGCAAGCACTCAGAGGCAAAAAAAGTCAACGCCACCCACTAGGTGCAAAAGTCCATACAGTGGAGAAGAAGCATCTTGCGATTGTACAGCGCCTGCTGCGCCCGCCACACCTGAAGTATCATGGAGCTACCAACAGTGTCGACAAACTCAATAAAATCATCCTCTAACTGCCCACCCACTCTGTTTTCCAGTGTGTGTCTCATGAGGCGGACCATCTCAGCATAGGAGTGTGGTGGCTTTGTGAGGGCGAATTTGGGCAGAGCCACTGGGTTGGGGCTGAAGAACCTGAAGACAGATATCCACTGTGTGTCAGAGGTGTCAGTGGTGTAAGAAAGAGAGAGAACTACTGATTGAGAAAAGGCGAGAGGCGGAGGTCGAAACTGGGCGATTTGTGGGCCCTTCTGGGTGGGTAGGAGGCCCGGAAGATCACCACCTTGTCCAACTGAATTACATTGATTTATTGATTTTTGCTCGATCAATATCAGAGAATAAATCTACCAAGGAGGGAAGCTCTTCTTGTGGAGAGAAGTCGCTGCAGAAAGGGGTCATTTCCCTGAGGGAATGTCCATCGAAAGGTTCGAAGGCGCAGTCGCGACGCATTCGGTAGACACTCCACATCTCTATACTCCCATTGGGCTGCAATATTCAACAACAAGTGAATAAGAAGACTGAGTTCAGACGCAGTGTTTCCAAGTAATCTGTCGATCAAGCGAGTAACTATTATCCGACCCCAAAGAAACGCTCTTGTACTATCACCCAATCACTACACGAAAAGGTCTCCATTCATACACCGTTGAGAAAGGCTTCTGTTGTGAGCAGTGTCAAAGAAACGAACCGAGAATCTAAAGAGATCAAACGGTGGCTTCACTTTGGCAGACCTTCGAAACCTCTGACGCAAAAAATCGCCCACACACACACATACACTAGTTGTGTCAACCACCCACACCTGAACAAGAATCTGAGTGGGCAGAGTCAGTCTCTCCCCATCTCTGTCACTCTGCTCTATATGTTCCTTCAGAAGTCGAATCTGAGTGGCCACAGTGTCAGAGGTGTCCTTGGCCTTTCTCTCGTTGTAGTCTCCGAAGCACTTCAGCACGTGATGCAATATGCGAGACAGGGAGAAGCGATCTTTGTGGTCCCACGCCTGCAGAGACATTCTGACTAATTTCGAAAGTGACAGATCATTGTTCACTTTGTGCCACAAGACAAGAGTTGGAAGCGTAGGGGAAGCGCAGCCCAATGCACGTATCACTGCCTCGCGTGACCCACGTCCAACTCTGCAGACGATAATTGGGTTCGCGGGCTCCTCTACCCCTTTCGTGCCAGTTCCAAAGGGTCTGATCCCCATGTTGTTACCAGCAAATAAGCCTGTACTGATCCCTGGGACAGGTGTCACTGGCATCGGCTATGATCCTGGCGATGGCGTTTTGCCACAGGGCTCAAATCGCCAATCCCATTAAAGGATTTTGGATACCGGGATCAGAGATTAGTTGTATCTATAGTGATTTGTTACCAGGATCGGAGATTAGTATGCTGTATCTATACTGATTTGCTACTGGGATCGGAGATTAGTATGCTGTATCTACTATCTATAGTGACTTGCTGCTGGGATTGAAGATTAGTATGCTGTATCTATAGTGATTTGCTACCAGGATCGCAGATTAGTATGCTGTATCTCTAGTGATTTGTTACAGGGATCGGAGATTAGTATGCTGTATCTATAGTGATTTGTTACCAGGATCAGAGATTAGTATGCTGTATCTATAGTGATTTGTTACGGGGATAAATATTTGCAGCTTTTAAATGGCACGTCCAGCTTTTAATTGGCATCTTGCGCTTTTAATTTCTGGCTGGTGCAAAAGGCAACAGTGCGCTTTTAATTTGGCCGGAAGCGCTTTTAAAATGGCAGAACTCGCTTTTAAATGGCAACTTGCGCTTTTAATTCTGTGGAAGCTGCGGAGCCATGGAGATGGTCAACCAAAAGGCAGGCTGTGGGGATATATAAGCGAGCGCACTGAATGGGTGACTTTCTCATTGCATTCGTGATGCTTAGGCTCACCCTGCGCCCACAGTCCACAAGAGTCAGTCGGCATCGCAGTCTGGCGGGTCGAAGCTTAGGCTTAACGCGACTGGTGACCGACTTCAGAGCGCGCGGAGCACGCCCTGAAGTTGGTGGTTGCGCTAAGCCTCAGCTGAGACCCGCCAGATGCGACGTCAACCGAGTTTTAGTGCAAACTGTAAGTGGAATAAACACTCCTCCATATAATTCACCTCTTGCTTAGGTCGGCTGAGCCCCTTCCCTGCTTTGCCCTGTCGCGCAAACAGCGGTGCCTGGCCATTGCTGTGTGCCATGAATACGCTCCTCCACCGAGTCAAGCCCAACTGCAATACTGCCAGAGGAATTAAAAGTGCAACATGCCATTTAAAAACGCGTTCTGCCTTTTTAAAAGCGCCTCCTGCCATTTCCGAAGAGCGGCAAACAAAAGCTGCTGTGGCAAATTAAAAGCGCTGGTTGCCATTTAAAAGCGCTTCGTGACTTTATTAAAAGCACTATGCAATTTTTTAAAAGCGCCTAAAATCCCCACCCATTTGTTACCAGGATCGGGCATTAGTATGCTGTATCGTGTATCTACAGTGATTTATTACCAGGATCAGAGATTAGTATACTGTATCTATAGCGATTTGTTACCGGGATCAGGCCAATCCCACTTATTCTTGAGCCCTTACCTGATCACGTTTAAGTTTTTTTTGTCCTAGCATACCAGGATCGGTAGCCGGTCCCAGTGTCGCTAACATGACCGAGCGTTCCATTATCCCGCCGGGATCGGTCCCGTGATGGAACGGGAACGAAAGGGCTACTCGATTCTGACTTGGATACGCTAGGTAGACAAGAGCTCCAACTTCACCAATCAGCCTTCAGCACCCATTCACTCACGGGAATGGGCTTGCATTTGGTCGCTTCTCTCTCGTAGGCGAATTGTGGGAAGTCTGGAAGGGACACCAGCGGCGGCGTCCACTCACTCTTGTGACAGAAGTAGAAGCAAACTGCGAAGAGAAGGAACCCGAATACTGAATTCCGCCCAGTAAACCTCCCAAATAATAAAGATCAGTAAAACACCTCTGATCGAGTGGGTGGCGTATGGAGCGCGCAGCGTGAATTCGTCGGCCAAATGGACAGTCCTCTTCTCGAGTTTGGCCATCCGACGCAGAGAACGGGGCGCGCTGAGAAAATCAGTAGTTGTAAACCGCACGTCAAACAGAGACAAGTATAGACACGAAACCACTATGCAGCCATTTCTATTGCTTCACATCCACGAATCGACATCCCTCTATCACTCCACTCACCAAGCCTCAATCTAAATCAATCGAAGTCACCTGGAGCCGATCTCCTCTTCGGTCAGAGAGGGTAATTGAAGGAGTTGGAAGAGATTGTTGTCGATAGCGCTCTCTCTGTCGTCTCCTCCCTCCTCTCTCAAAAGAGCGCCCATCCACTCTCCACTCAATAGAGCTTCCAAATGGGGCCGCAGGAAGAGACAAATGTCGCCACGACACCACTCTCCTTCGCTACGGCCGCCGTCGCCGCCCATTCTGGAATCGGTCTGTGGCTCAGCAGGCTATGTATGGTCAACCGCACTACTTTATTGTTTCCTTCGTTCTCTTCCAGAAACGCGATTGATTCGATTCCAATTCGCGTTCACCACTTCTGGAACTCAAGGTTTGCCACATCATCCTGCAATCTACGATTACAAGCCCACCTATTCGTTTCCTATTTGCGGGCATGCCAACTGGCTTGCTCATGCTGGTGCTGCACCTCCGCTCCGACACTTCCTTTGTTTACCTTATTTGGCGCGTCTAATCACTGGCACTGTCAGAGAATAGCTCGCATTTGCGCCGCGCCTCTGGCACTGCCTTGTTTCACCTGGTCGCGTTCGTCTACTGGCAGGCAATGGCACCGGTTAGGTCTAATTGCGCCGCGCCTCTGGCACTGTCTTGTTTCACCTTGTCACGTTCGTCTACTCGCAGGCAATGGCATTGGTTAGCTCTTATTTGCGCCGCGCCTCTGGCACTGCCTTGTTTCACCTTGTCACGTTTGTTTACTCGCAGGCAATGGCACTGGTTAGGTCTCATTTGCGCCGCGCCTCTGGCACTGCCTTGTTTCACCTTGTCGCGTTCGTCTACTGGCAGGCAATGGCACTGGCTAGGTCTAATCGCGCCGCGCCTCTGGCACTGCCTTGTTTCACCTTGTCACGCTCATCTACTCGCAGGCAATGGCACTGGTTAGCTCTCATTTGCGCCGCGCCTCTGGCACTGCCTTGTTTCACCTTGTCGCATTTGTCTACTCGCAGGCAATGGCACTGGCTAGGTCTAATTGCGCCCCGCCTCTGGCACTGCCTTGTTTCACCTTGTCACGTTCGTCTACTCGCAGGCAATGGCACTGGTTAGCTCTCATTTGCGCCGCGCCTTTGGCACTGCCTTGTTTCACCTTGTCACGTTCATCTACTCGCAGGCAATGGCACTGGTTAGCTCTCATTTGCGCCGCGCCTCTGGCACTGCCTTGTTTCACCTTGTCGCATTTGTCTACTCGCAGGCAATGGCACTGGCTAGGTCTAATTGCGCCCCGCCTCTGGCACTGCCTTGTTTCACCTTGTCACGTTCGTCTACTCGCAGGCAATGGCACTGGTTAGCTCTCATTTGCGCCGCGCCTTTGGCACTGCCTTGTTTCACCTTGTCACGTTCATCTACTCGCAGGCAATGGCACTGGTTAGCTCTCATTTGCGCCGCGCCTTTGGCACTGCCTTGTTTCACCTTGTCACGTTCATCTACTCGCAGGCAATGGCACTGGTTAGCTCTTATTTGCGCCGCGCCTTTGGCACTGCCTTGTTTCACCTTGTCGCATTTGTCTACTCGCAGCGCAGGCAATGGCACTGGCTAGGTCTAATCGCGCCCAGCCTCTGGCACTGCCTTGTTTCACCTTGTCACGTTCGTCTACTCGCAGGCAATGGCACTGGTTAGCTCTCATTTGTGCCGCGCCTTTGGCACTGCCTTGTTTCACCTTGTCACGTTTGTCTACTCGCAGGCAATGGCACTGGTTAGCTCTCAGTTGTGCCGCGCCTCTGGCACTGCCTTGTTTCACCTTGTCGCGTTTGTCTACTCGCAGGCAATGGCACTGGCTAGGTCTAATTGCGCCTTGCCTCTGGCACTGCACTGTTTCACCTTGTCACGCTCGTCTACTCGCAGGCAATGGCACTGGCTAGGTCTAATTGCGCCGCGCCTCTGGCACTGCCTTGTTTCACCTTGTCACGTTCGTCTATTCGCAGGCAATGGCACTTGTTAGGGCTAATTGCGCCGCGTCTCTGGCAGGCCCGGATCCAGGGGGGGGGGGGGGGGGCCCCGGGGGCCCGGGCCCCCCCTAGAACCCGGACTGTAGTACTGGGCGGGCCCTTGAAAATTGGAAGTAAAGGCCCACAAACGTAAAACTTTTCGCCTGCGGCACTTAGATAAGCCAAGATTTTCGCCTGCGGCGCTTAGAAATGGCAAAATTTTTGCCTGCGGCGCTTAGAAACGGCAAATTTTTCGCCTGCGGGGCTTAGAAACGGCAAATTTTTCACATACGGCGCTTAGAAACGGCAAAATTTTTCGCCTGCGGCGCTTAGAAATGGCAAAATTTTCGCCTGCGGCGCTTAGAAACGGCAAATTTTTCGCCTGCAGCGCCTAGAAATGGCAAAATTTTCGCCTGCGGCGCTTAGAAATGGCAACAATTTCGCCTGCGGCGCTTAGAAATGACAGATTTTCGTCTGTGGCGATTAAAAATGGCAAAATTTTTGCCTGCGGCGCTATTTAAGAGCATTTCTAAAAGTGTATATGTCGTAGGAGGATGTGCAATCCAGGGAGAAGTGAAATCTTCGCTGGAAAACGGCCGATTGCACCAAATCCGGGAAGAAGTGCAATCTCGCTGCGCGCGGCGCACCCCACCCCTCCGGCCGCTTGGGTAGATGCGAAAGCCCGCCCCCCCCCCCCCCCCCCCCCACTCTCTTCGGCGGCTTGAGCATGAAGCTGTAGGTACTGCAAGAGATGTACAACCGAAACCTAACGTTGCGCTGCTTTCTCCTAGTTTATCGCTTGCCATTTGCGTTGTTCATTATGAGAACTATGAGAGTGGGCACCACCATGTCAGCGTTTCGCGCGCCAGCTGACGATGTGCTTGTGGAAGCACATGTTAGATTCTCACGGCCAAATTTAGCCAGGTGACCTTAGTTGTGTGGTTTGTCCGATCTAGGTAATTTGCAAAGGGCCTCGTAAGTTAGGCCGGCCTCGCTCATCTTACGGTTCACAGAATAGGTACGTATGATTATTGGATCGGACAAACCACCCGCCAAAGGTCGTTTGGCTCGTGGTACAAATTCGTCACGTCATGGCTGAGATGAAGTCGTCGCAGTAATGTTTTCCCAGCCAGCTGCAGTGTGCCAACGGATCATCTGCTGAGTTACATCGCCCACTGTGAGATTTGATCGCGGACTAGGTACGAGAAAGGCGCATTGAGAAGAGGGGAAGGGGGTCGCGATGGCTTGGGGGGGGGGGGGGGGGGGTGGGCTTTCGCATCTACCCAAGCGGCGGGAGGGGTGGGGTGCGCCGCGCGCAGCGAGATTGCACTTCTTCCCGGATTTGGTGCAATCAGCCGTTTTCCAGCGAAGATTTCACTTCTCACTGGATTGCACTTCCTCCTACGACATATACATTTGGGCCCCCCCTACAGAAAAATCCTAGATCCGTGCCTGGTCTCTGGCACTGCCTTGTTTCACCTTGTCACGTTCGTCTATTCACAGGCAATGACACTGGCTAGCTCCCATTTGCGCCGCGCCTCTGGCACTGCGTTGTTTCACCTTGTCACATTCGTCTACTCGCAGGCAATGGCACTGATTAGGTCTCATTTGGGCCGCGCCTCTGGCACTGCCTTGTTTT
>JASAMZ010001171.1:0-26970 GCA_030248115.1 Linhomoeus sp. GSCO2_2 | reverse complement strand
AGAGACGAAAGGCGCACGTGCGAAAAAAAGTGGAATCGCAGTCCACATCAGACATGCCATTGTCCCAGCATTTTGCCAATTGTCTTGTCTTTGTCTTTGTCTTTGGCCCAAAATATTAAATTGTCTTGTCCTTGTCTTTGTCCTATATCCGATATCTTAAATTGTCCTGTCTTTGTCTTGTCTTGTCCTTAAATTGTCCTTATATTGTCCCTAAATTGTCCCAGAGAAGAGGGTTGTGTTTGTGCTGAGTTCATGTCATGTTCTCCTACTCGGAGCTTATATTTCACAATCAACACAAGTTTACACTAGGCAAATCCATAGATTATTACACTCAGAGTCTCATAAATAGTCCCCGCAACACAAAATTGCGGATCACTGGATGTTGTGATCCACACAACAAAGGACAATCTAAGGACAATTTGAGGACAGTTTACCTATTTGTCTTAACTGCTCACTCTGATTGTCTTGTCTTTGTCTTGTCCTTGCGAAAACCCGGGACAATCTAAATTGTCTTGTCTTGTCGGACAATTTAACCGAGTTAAATTGTCTAAGACAATTGTCCTTAAAGACAATGACATGTCTGGTCCACATCACATTCCTGTTGGTTTGTGCAGGCGCAAATCGTCTGCATTGGCTCGCCGCGCGTGCCAAAGTAGAGGCACATGACTTACTCTTTGCACCATAGGTACGATTCTCGCCAGAGCGACGCCTGCTGTCACTAGGCGCATTGACATGTCACAATGCTGCATTTCGCCTCCTTCTTGACAGCGGCGCGGGCGGAAGGAAGGCGGTGCAACGCAGTCCCAGGGGTAAGCAGATTACAACAGTGACGTTACGGCCGCCGTCATGTTCGTTTCGTTGCCCAACTACTACTGACCGAGCAGAGAGAATTCTGTTATACATATAACAGAATTCTGGTGCCGTCACGTTCAAGAGCGTCACTATGTCTTCTACTGTATCTCTCGAAAGAAACTTACCGTCGCCACGGCGACGTTGACCAGCCTCCGAGCTTGACTGCCTCAAAGACTCTGTTTGAATAATCTTCTGCTGCGATGCGCGTATCACCCGTTGGCCACCGCTTCCCCATCCAGTGTATACGTTTCGCTTCCGTTGTGACGGCAAGCCCGTGGGGATGGCTTGGAAGGATCCTGCTCCTGGCGTCGATCGCCGCGTCCGGATACGCGAGAGGGCGGTCAAAGTCGTCCAAGGGCAATAGCAACTCGATCAGAGCAAGCGAAGATCAGCAGGGGTCGGGAGAAAACGTTCACCCCACCGTTGGAGCTTCGGAATACGACACAGCCGTCTTCGTGGTCGGTTTGACGACTGGTGCACACTGCACGTATACGACTGCACTTCCGAATGACATGGAACTTCAGGTGTTGGCGGTGGGGGTCGTCGTGGCGCTGCTGGTCCTGCTCTACTACTTCCGGCGCCACTACCGCGACAAGTCCCTACTGCTGGAGCCCGCTCGGCGCGTGCCCCGCCGTCGCTGCGCCACGTCCACCCTCTTCGACGACTCCTACTGCCCCAGCTCGGCTAGAGCTCGAACTAATCGACCTGCGGAGAAGACGGCGCTTGGGAACACGAGCCTGCAGCTGCAGCAGCAGTTCCGATGGGACGTCTCTGCCGCCGACTTCGACGGCGTCCAGCGGAAGGGCGGCGTCATCTTCACCACGGCGACGCCGGACCCCGTGAACCGGCAGGGCTTCAGGACGATGAGCATGCTCACTGCGCCAATGCCGCCGCTCAGGCTGCCCTTCAAGCCGGTGGACGCCCTCTCGAACGACAGCCAGCCCAGTCCCACAGTGCTCTCGACAGTCTCCAATCCTTTCTAGAAGAGGCCCCAACTCTTTCTTCCCCAGCGGTCGTGATTTCCGCCAAGTGTGCTGTGACTGAGGTGCAAACTGTGCAAACTGTACGTAATGTACCTACATAGTGAACGTACATTGTTCTGCCTCGCAAAGAGCTGCACCATGCAGCGACATGCGCCCAAACCTGTTGCTGTTCTATCTCACGCCGTGGCGGTGCCAACATAAGTGAACGAACAGCTACATATGTGGAAGTTGGAACTGAGACATACCCGACGTTGCTCGCCTCTGCGCGGCGCTCGGTCGTCTTCAGTTTGTGTCTTCTTCATTCTGCACAAACGTTACTGTTAGACGCCGAGCGTAGAGCGTTTCATTTCACGTCGAAGTTCTACACGTATGAAATGCCATCGCAAATTATAGATTTCTGTACGAACGACTAGCGGATAAACGAAGTTTGGTGGAGGCCACGGCATCGGCATCAGTGCCATTTCAATCGAGTTGACAGCCAGCGCTGAAGGCAGATAGTTGTTCGGCGTTGAATCGACGTTAACGGTCTTGTGGATTTGGAGCCATGAAAATCGCTTGAAGTTGGCTGGGAAACTTTGTGGTTCTGGCGTCGATTGTTCCTTCTGTCTACTCGCGTGGGAGGTCGTCGTCCAGAGGCCAAAGCAACTCAGTCAGGGCCCGCGAAAAGGAAGGCACAAGAGAAGACGTCAATCCCACCACTGCAGCGTCCGAATACGACACGACCGTCTTTGTGGTGCAGCAGTATGTTGCTCTGCTGTCCTATTCCATGTATGCTCTGACGGTTTTGGCTCAACTAACACTCAGCGCAACACCGACCGTCACTTAGGTGTTCGCGCTCGGCGTCGTCTTTGCCGGGCTGGTCCTGCTCTACTACTTACAACGGCACTACCGCAACAAACCGGTCGCCGTCCACGACCCGATTCGTCTCGTACCACGGCGGGGCGGCGCCGCCGTCTGCCCCTTCGAGTCGTCGTGCCGTCCTCAACGGAGCCCGGCGAAGAGTGCTACAACTGCCGGCGCCAGCACCACTCTGCAGCTGCAGCAGAACTGGAATCCTGGCCTGCCATTGCCAACAATCGACTACTACTCGGACTGGGGCAACGGAAGACAGCTGAGGGGGCGCGTCGTCATCTTCACCACCGCGACTCCGGATCCGGTCGGCAGGCAGGGACCGCGGACTATGAGCATGCTCACTGCGCCCCGTGCTCCACTGCGCCTGCCCATCAAGCCGGTCGACCTCCACTCGAATGCCTCGAATCCCAGTCCCACCGTACTCTCCACCGTTTCCGCCCCATTGTAGAGTGATGAAAACCTCTTTACAATGCTTGAATTCGCGTGTCCTTACGAAAAGACTGCGGGTTGATCACAGTCGCATCCTGTGCTAAGTGCTTAGCGACCATCAGACTGATCGGCAGATAACTTCGGTCCCTGTCAACCTTCGTCGCGTGAACCAAACGACAAAACCGACTTGGGGGCGCCTATGAACATATTGTAGTCTATCTTAGAATTCTATATCACCTGTCACCACCCAGTGAGCGGGTTATGCTAAGTTCAGAGATTTCGCCTGTCTACTGCGTCGACCTCGTCATTATCTCGACAGACAATCGAGCGCAAGAACGGCCAGTGCAGTGTGTAAGGTACATACACAACGTGCAGTCCTTCGAGCGCCGAAGTGAGACAAGGCAGGCAGGCCTCCGATGTTCAATCTGTGCCTGTTTGTGCCTACAATAAATTCACATCGTGACATGACGAGCCCAAGGACTCTGTCTGCTCTAATAGTGTCAGCCGCCCCCATCCACTTGGCCTTCGCTAGAGGAAGTCGACAAGACTCCAAGAGTAACTCCATCAGGGCAAAGGAGCAATCAAATACCGAAAACGATGGAGACGTCGACCCGGCCGTGGGCGCCGCCGAGTACGACACGGCCGCCTTCGTGGTTGGTTCATTCCGTGTTCGGTGACTGACACTCGAAAGTCCAGAAGATGTCCACCACCCTGTCTAGACACTCGGCGTCGCTGTGCTCGTCTCCGCGCTGGTCCTCTTTCGCTATCTGCGGAACCGGCGACGCGCCGATCGGCCGGCCACCTTCGACAAGCCGTCTTCTACCACAGCACATCGCCCACGAGACGTCGACTGGAGGAGCAGCGCCGTCACTATGCCGCCCTCTCTCGTGCTGCCCCACCAAAGAAAACTGGGCACGGACGGCGGCAGAGGCGTCAGTGTGCCGGCCAGCGTGTTCACTATCACGGCGGAGCCAGTCCAACGAGCGGGGTCCAAGAAGATTAGCGCGGCCAAGAATACGGCGTTGCCAAATGCATCAGCCGGCGTCCAACTGCAGCCAACCTTCCACCTCGCCACATCGTCTACTCTATTGAGCACAGACACACTCCGCCTTGGGCCGCCCGCCGATGACGCTTGGTCGTGATTTGAAGTATTCTCTATATGTACTAAAGCGGTTCCCACAAAACGTTCTTGTCACCATAACAGCGGCAGAAGTAAGCAGAGATTCCGACAGTCGCGGTGCGCGATTGGGTGAAGCTGACCAAGCAACGCTACGGTATAACAGTTGGGTTTACGGGGATTTGCCTGCACATGCCCGCTAAGCAAAAGCAAGGTACATACCAAAGAAAGCAAAAGGTATCGAAGCAATTTGACGAAAGGTCTGAAACAGAACACAGAAGGTGGGCCATGAAGTGTATGACGCTGATTTCGGCGCTACAGTGTTTGTCATGGCAGAGGACGGTCGTCGCGGGATACTTCGCCGTGCCGTGGTGGCTCCGCCAGACTAATTCGGCGGGGTAGGTGGATGGTCGTCTTGCGGCGGGCGTCGTGTTTGACGACTGTGGTAGTGGTCACAACGACCTGTCGTATGGTACAACCAGTAGCTACCATACGTACCGGGTCTTTCGAAACTCCAGACCCCCCTCCACAGCACGCTGTGTGAACGCTAACGAAATCGTACTTGCACACATGAAAGTCTAATGTCTTCACAACTCGGATGCAAAAATTCAGCACTCTATCTCAACCCAAGGACAAATGCGGGCGCGAAACGCAAATCGGTCAAATTTGACGACCGCGCCACCTTTGGGCGGCTGCGTCTCGCGCGTGGGACGCTCAATTGCGGCAGGCAGATGACATTTGAAAGGGAACACAGCAAGTTTTAGAATGGCGCAAGAACGACTTTCGTAGCTTGCACCAATCCTGCGCAATGAACAATCAAAGTTGGGTTGTCAGGCATGCTTCTGCTGATGGCGCCCCTCTTCTCCCTGGCGATGGCCTCCTGGAGGAAAAGGAGCAACCGTGACCAATTTTGCGTTTCGCGCCTGCATTTGCGCCTGGGTTGAGATGGAGTGCTGAATTTTTGCATCCGAGTTGTGAAGACATTAGACTACCATATTTGCAAGTATTACTGCGCTACCTTTTACACAGCGTGCTGTGGAGGGGGGTCTGGAGTTTCGAAAGACCCGGTACAAGCAGTGCATCTACATACATATGTACCAAAATTAGGTACGTACACGTAACGCGCAATGGTTGAGTTGCGTTGTGCGCAGCTGACGCAAGAGGTGTATTAGTCACCTCTATTAGTTATTAGCTTAGTCACCTGGTTGGCGTTGTACTTCTCTCCCTTCAGCAAGCAGACGATAGCTCGGCGGACGTCCTTCAACTTCCAGGCGAACACGAGTATGTTGGTCAAGGAGTTGATCTGCAGCACGACGTGACAATGAGATCATGCGCATTTTGCCATCGATTACCGTACACCGCACCTTGATGATGGGCCATGCGTAGCTCATGACGACGCTGCGTGTTCTCGGCTGGATCGACTTGCCGGCCAACGTGGCCCAGCAGACCAGCAGGAAGGGCAGCACGTGAAACGCCGTCGTGAACGCCACCAGCACGCCCACGGTTGTGTTCACCCTCTTCTGCGAGTTGGACACGCTCGACGAGCTTCCCTCGCTGCCGGTGGCCCTTCGCTGCTTCTGGCTAGAGAAAGGTAAAAGCAAGGAGGCTTCAAGCGCCCGCGGTAGCGCATTCCGCCCTGTTGTCCCACCGATACATCCAGAGCATGAAGAAGTAGGCGAGAACGCTGGCGAGCCCCAGGGCCGCCGAGAAGCAACTTGTGAAGGCGGTTGCGTACCACATCGGTAGAGGGGTGTAGGTCTGGCAGCGAACGCGGCCCCCTGTCTTGTTCCAGCTCAGGACGAGCATTACAACTAGCTGCACTAGAGCGTAGGCAGCCAAACCAAGTAAGATTCGGTAGGCGTATCTGATAGACAGCTGTTTATAGCGGAGGCCTGATACGACGGAGTGGAGACGGTCCAGACTGACCTGCAAATGTGCAAGTGTGTTTCGTCATAAATTTATTTTTCGCCGCCCCCCAGGGCGGCGAGTATATATACGGACGCTATTGTCTGTTCGTGTGTCTGTGTGTGTGTGTGTCTGTACGGAACAACTAGACATGGCGGTTAGTGCCACCCGATGGAGTCAAATGCGCTGAGTGACGTGCCGTTGTCCGTTTCTGTTGCTAATTTCCCTATTTCGAGATATTTACAATTAAAATATGAAAGTGTCAAAAATGACACTTTTATTTACAAGTCGTATCGGCAAAGTTTTTGCTGAAATGGAAAGGGCATAAGAGGCGATGAATTTGTGACATAGTTTTGGATTTTGGAATTCACAACATTAGGGATATTTTCAAGGTTTTTGTCAAAATTCCCAAATTTCGACAAATTCAAACAGCTTAAATTTCAAAACTTCTTTGCACGGATGTATCGAGCATAGTCTGCCAAGTATTTAGCAAATAGTTTTAGCGAATATAATTAACGAAATTAAGGATATTTTTAAGGTTTTTGTTAAAATTCCCAAATTTCGACAATTTCAAACATCTTAAATTCAAAATTTCTCTTCGCGGATGTGTCGAGCATAGTCTGCCAAGTATTTATCAAGTAGTTTCAGATTTTATAATTAACAAAATTAGGTATATTTTCAAGGGTTTTGTCAAAATTCCCAAATTTCGACAAATTCAAACAGCTTAAATTTCAAAACTTCTTTGCACGGATGTATCGAGCATAGTCAGCCAAGTATTTAGCAAATAGTCTCAGATTTTCTAATTAGCGAAATTAGGTATATTTTCAAGGGTATTGCTAAAATTATGTCAAGTAATATTAACTAAAATGTCAAGTAATTTTACAGCAGTTTCAGATTTTAGAATTCACGAAATTAGGAATGTTTCAAAGTTTTTTTTTCAAACATGGCAGATTTCGGCAATTTCAAATGGCTAAAACTTAGCAATATTTTTCCATTGATGTGTCCGGCAACGTATGTTTTTGCCACCTATTCAATCGAAGACGAAACGCGGCAATTCTGTTTACTGTGCGGTTCTGCAATCTACAGCAATGGTATCGTAAACCGTCCCATTTGTGACCCAAAAGAAAAGGGCGTCGTCCCATTTAGACCCTCTTTATTCCAAAGTGAACCTGCGGCGAGCATTCCTGATCCATTTATGGATCAGTACGTACCCACCAATGCGCCTTACAGGCATCGATTGCCCAGCAATGGCACAACTTTCTCTGGAAACTCGAGGTAACTGCGGCGATACTCCCCGAAGAAATTCTCAACTTACTATTCTGGCACTCTATGGAATATACTCCTTAAACGCGCGACACACTATACAATGCCACTCAACCATCATCGGGTACCCAGTTTTTGGCACTCCTCCCCTCCAAAAGGGAGGAGTGGTATAGTGATGGTGCGGATTCTGTGTAAATTCAAACGCTCGTAAGTCGGGTTAGACTTGGCCGATCGGGGCGAATTTTTTTTTATTCGATATGTCTCGGAAATGCGCAGTGTGCATCGAAGGTCTCGACTTCCGTCCGGGACCCGATTTTTGGCAAGTTGCCAAAAACCCGGTTTTTTAGCCTCCGGCGAACTTTGGACGCTTAGAATAGTGTTCTGGTAGAACGTAGCGAGACGAGCTTTGGGCCGAATATGTAAAAGACATTGGGCTATCCGATGGTGGGGGCGCCGTCGGGCTGGGTCCGGGCCTGCCCTGGCCGGATAGCAAAAACCGGGTTCTTCGACCCAAAAGTAGGGTTTGCGGCACAAGTCAGAAGTGTATTTCGCTATAAGCAAATTTCACGATTTTTGTGTCGACTAAGAGAGCTCAGATAGTCAATTCCGAAACCGTTTAGAGAAACCCGGTCAGATTTACCACGAGCCGGGAAATTCACCCCAAAGTTGGGTCCCGGGTTTCCGGGTAAAACTTCGCGCTGGCCTAACTTTTGACAGGCTGCCCTTATCGAGGTGGGGTAAAGACCATTCGATAGAGCTTCGCGAGCTCAACAACTTTATAGTAGATCATTTCCTTCGAAACCGGCCAATTTCGGGTGAAAATTTGAAAAATCGATTTTGGGTTAAAATTCGGAAATTCGTCGTTTCCCATTCTTTACTGTGCGGTTCGATTTCGATGATAGTTGGTGAGTTTTTAGTACTTACAAATATCTTTCGGGGAATAGAAGATGAGGTTTGGGTGGGGTTACTTTTAGGCGAAATTTGAGTTTTTTCGATAAATTTTTGGAATTTCGATGGAAAGTCGGGTCAGTTGAGATATTTTGGTGCCAATTCGACTTTGGCGTTATAGACCATCCAAAGATACAGTGTTTTTGTTATAATCACTTTTTTCGTCCGAGGCGTATTTTGGCGGGAAATTTGGATTCAAAATTTTTCCTACCCAACTGCTTGGGATACCTACTGTGTAGGTACTCGATTCCGGCTTTTCGGGGTCGCTGATCACGAATCTGGCAATAGTTTTTTACTCAGGAAACATTTGAAAATACTTTCAAGAACTTGCTTGTATCTAGAGCAATTTTCGATGATTTTTGGCACTCCTCCCCTTCAAAAGGGAGGAGTGCTATTGTGATGGTGCGGATTCTGTGTAAATTGGAACGCTCATAAGTCGGGCTAGAGTTGGCCGATCGGGGCGAATTTTTTTTTTATTCGATAGGTCTCGGGAAGGCGCAGTGTGGATCGAAGGTCTCGACTTCCGTCCTGGACCCGATTTTTGGCAAGTTGCCAAAAACTTGATTTTTCGGCCTCTGACGAACTTTGGACGCTTAGAATAGTGTTCTGGTAGAACGTAGCAAGACGAACTTCGGGCCGAATATGTAAAAGACATTGGGCTATCCGATGGTGGGGGGCGCCGTCGGGCTGGGTCCGGGCCTGCCCGGGCCGGATAGCAAAAACCGGGTATTTCGACCCAAAAGTAGGGTTTGCGGCACAAGTCATAAGTGTATTTTGCTATAAGCAAATTCCACGATTTTTGTGTCGACTAAGAGAGCTCAGATAGTCAATTCCGAAACCGTTTAGAGAAACCCGGTCAGATTTACCCCGAGCCGAGAAATACGGCCCAAAGTTGGGTACCTGGTTTCCGTGCAAAAATTCGGGCAAACGTAACTTTTGATAGGCTGCTCTTATCGAGGTGAGGTAAAGACCATTCGATAGAGCTCTACAACTTTATAGTAGATCATTTCCTTCGAAACCGTCCAATTTCGGGTGAAAATTTGAAAAATCGATTTTGGGTCAAAATTCGAAAGTTCGTCGTTTCCCATTCTTTACTGTGCGGCTCGATTTCGATGATAGTTGGTGAGTTTTTAGTACTTACAAATATCTTTCGGGGAATAGAAGACGAGGTTTGGGCGGTGGATACTTTTGGGCGAAATTTTAATTTTTTCGATGAATTTGCGGAATTTCGGTGCAAAGTGGGGTCAATTGACATATTTCGGTGTCAGTTGGACTTTCACCTGATAGAGCATCCAAATATACGTTGTTTTTGTTATAATCACTTTTTTCGTCCGACGCGTATTTTGGCGGGAAATTTGAATTCAAAATTTTGGCTGCCCGATTTGTCCGCGGCACCTACCGTGTGAGTACTCGATTCCGGCTTTTCGGGGATGCTGATCACGAATTTGACGTTGTCTTTTCGTTTTGAGATACGTGGCACCATTTTTGAAGAATTTGCTTGCCACCATACGTGCCCTCAAGTGGAAAACCTGGTTGTCAGTTCGGTCGAAGCTAGATGAGTTGTTTGTCAAACGTGGGGTATTGGAGGGTCACAATTATTTGCTATTAATCTTGCGATCAGAATGGCCACTAAGCCTCACTGACATGTCTCGTTGATCAATGGGCAGCATGATTCAACTCCCAAAATGCTTCTGAAAGAAGGGAGGAGTGCCCCGAGGGGCTCTGCCCCCGTCTACTAATCTTGTTACTCCAAGCTTATTTGTTTATTCAATGCGGCATTATCTCCCTAATCCCTATACCTAGTCTGCATAAGTACTTATATATCATTTAACTTCGTCCGTCTCTTCCAAGTTCGATTGTGAAGAATCAAAAGACAACTGTCACTGACTATTTTATAATATATGCTGACTCTGGTAAATCTTTTTAATTTTCTGGTCAATAGTTTGTTACACTCTTTGTTAAACATAAATATATATTTGATTGACTCTACCTATTCATTATTTGATTGGCTCTAAGCATTTATGTTTGCTATGTACCATCCTAAATGATTTTGATTTAATTATATACTATTGTTGAAATTTATTGTTTGACTATTAGAATGATTTAGGTATTTTTCCGTCCAGGTTTAGGTATTTTTGCGTCCAGATTTAGGTATTTTATATTAATTTGATTTCAATACTAATTAGTATTAGCTCTCAATAATAAGTTATTCCAGTTGCATCACGTGTTGCATTCAGCGGATGCAAGTACTAATTTGAAAACTAGCGTACGGTCAGCAGCGCCAATCCGATTAGATGTTTGGCCAGAGTAAATCCCAACACCCATGGTTCCCTACGCCTGTTTCACGAAGGCTAAGAAAGCATTGGTTAACACGGGCAATTCCAATAGAGCTTGATTTGAGTTCAAATGCTGCAGTGTTGATGGTGGGTGAATTGGCGCAAATAAATTTCAATTATTCAATACAATTACAGCTTAGATTCAAGTTTCGCGAAACAGGCGCCAGGCCAGGCAGGCAAAAGGGTTGCTGGCGAAGTGCGGGGCGATGGAGAGGCCGAAGAGCGCCACTCTGCACAAAACGATGGTTTGATTGAGAAGGGTAGTCAGACCCCAGAGGCTGTCGGCCAGCGGCACCGTCAGCAGCACCAGCAGCTCTTTGCGCCGGCGCAGCGGCTTGAAGCGACACACAGCCAGCACGATCAACGCATTGCCCAGGAACATCAAG
This sequence comes from Linhomoeus sp. GSCO2_2, assembly GCA_030248115.1. Classification (NCBI taxonomy): domain Eukaryota; kingdom Metazoa; phylum Nematoda; class Chromadorea; order Monhysterida; family Linhomoeidae; genus Linhomoeus; species Linhomoeus sp. GSCO2_2. The sequence continues at coordinate 15,899 of JASAMZ010001171.1, read as the reverse complement.
GAGCCTGCCATGGCAAAGGGAATGCTGACCACGGTCTACACACACAGTGCCTACTGCCTACAGCAGCACTATGGAGGCAATTTCAAACCTACCATCTTCCATCGTGCGTGCTTCTTATCAAGGTGCAAAGTAGTCACATTATAGATATTTGCTCCAACGTACCCTGGAGACAATTGAAGGCGCTCCGACCAATCTGCTCCCAGGTGGCGCCGAATCCGCTGTTATCCAGAATAACTTCTGTCGTCGTATTTGGCTCAACCATTTTGATGTATGTTAGTATTTGCCCCACCGCTTGCGTCTCAATCAAACAAACAGTTTAGAAATAATAGAAAGGAAATGTGTAGGTAGGTAGGCTCGCGGCCGGAAATGAGGTGCAAACTAGCCGTTTTGGATCACCTGCTCAGTCGCAGAGCGCAGCACGGTGGCAGGTGAACTGAAAGGCTCAAGGGTTTCTGATCCTGTGATTGCCGGACATTTTCATCGTCGCTCAGGGTAAAGTGCATTCGACGTTACCAATCACAAGCGACAAGAATAGACAGACGATGAAAGAATCAAGGTACTCACTTCGCGAGTATGGTTCGACCGAATCGTGCAAGCTGGGTAGCGCCGTCGCGAAGCTAAACTGCAGTATGGCTTTCGTTCTCACCTCTATTATTTGCGTCTATCTATCGTTTGTTCGGTTGGTCAATTGGTTGATGGTGCCCTCTGCCCTGCTGTCCCAAATTTGCGTTAGTCTCGGATGCGCCACAATCATAAAAGCAAACGTCAGCGTTCTCCAAACAGCACATGGCTAGGCATTATCTCGCAGTCGCATATCAGTATCTGTTATAATTTCCTCGACGATGTCTGTGGCGTGAAAGACAAGTCAAGTCCGCTTGCACCCACGAAGGATAGGGGCCCATTTCGTCAATCATCATCACTCAATTTCCCCGTGTCGCCTACGGCTGTGAACTTTGCTAGGATCAAATGGGAAGCGAGTTACACAGACTACAGTAGACACCCTCCATTGTGATTCCAAAAGAGAGGAAGTAACGCTACACTGCTCTCAGAGCTATTCATTCAGACGACTCGGCTGCGTAATGGAAAGGGAGCTCCGCCTCCGACGGCCGCTGTCTCCGTTGTAACTGTTCGGCGAGACGCGATCGCCTTCCATTCTGTTGATCGTTAGGAAACGTTGTACCTATCACAAAGTATGATTCATATTTGTTGTGTCGCGGCAGCCTGCCTACCGGAAGGAAAGATCAAATTGCGGTGCCTGCCAGTCCCAACACAATACATTTCTACGTTAGTGAATGTGACGTGGATTGAACCCATCGAAGGGTAAGCCTCAGGACAGGGACTTCAAGTTGCGTATGTCGCCGCTCTGTTTAGAGCGAGAGATTACTAAACTGTTAACGACTCAAACGGTATGTGGTACAAAGAATTTAAAAAATGTCTAATGGGATTGTTCACACAAAAGTAACTGTAATATGAATAATTTGATTAGTAATTTGAGGGCCATGATTTGAGTAATTTAGTAATTTGATGGTGCATAAGTGGACAAAATACTGTCCCGGTTTTAATCGTTGGAAGCATAACTTTACGTTAAATGGTACGAAGTAGGTACATACAGCCGAAGATACATATTGTCTGGTATGTAACGTATATATTGTACGTACGTCAAAAGATATGTTTTATTATTAGCACGTGGGTACGCAAACAGTTGTTCGTCACCAATACTACGTCTAAATGTAAGTATGGCGTACAAACAACAATGTCGGGCCTAATTTTGTATCAGCAAGAGCTGCAAGACTGCTCCCAGTTCAAACCTGGATTTGCCGCCATCACCCCCCCCCCCCCTGAGTTGTGCACAAACAACCACTCAACTGTACGACAAGTGAAGGCGATTGACGTCTACTCTACATACATAGAAACATAGGTGCATGAACATAATACATAAGCAAATTGACCTGGCGCAAATTGACCTGGTGCATTCATTAGTGAGTCCGCAAAGGTGACAATGCACTCACTGATAATTCGATCTGGTAGGTGCATAGTGTCTAGCTAGCCGTTGCTATTAGCCAGCACCCATCAACCACATTCAATAAATAAACCGAAAGCTTACGTAGGCAGGTAGAGAAAGGCGTTGGCTTTACGAATTAGGTATACAGCGGCACTGAAGCGCGGTCTGCCGAGCCGAGCGAAGTTTACTTTAGCACCTGCTAATTGGCCTCGTGATTCACGTCAATAGGCGGGCACCTACAGACCAGTCATGCGTATGTAGATTGTTTGTTTGAAAACAGGCGCAGCTGGTTCAAAGCTCCTCGTTCACAGCTTCGTCTGCCGACGACAACAAAAACTGGAGAGGGGAGAGGAGCTGTAGTGGCGGAACTAGGGATGGCGTGCTCAGAAGGGGTCATCAACGCGTCGTGCAACGATTCTATCAGCCGCGAAGTATTCGTGCTGACCGCTTCGTCGACTTGGCAGCAGCCTTTCGTTCGAGTGCGTTGACTGCTTCATTGGGTGGTATTCCGACTTCAAGTGGACCGAGTAGTGGAATGGCCGAAAGCTTCTGTGAACTACAATAAGGTATCTTGTCCGTGTTCACAGGCGCTGCTCCTCGTTTACATTCTGCTGTGTCTCGTGGGCGTGTGGGGCATCAGTTGGACGCTGTCGGCCGTGCGCCTGGCCTACAAGCGGACGTCCATGGACGCAGTCATGGTCTACGTGACGGCCCTCTGCTTCGTCGACCTCGCCGTCCTTCTCACCATTCCAATGAGCGTGACAGACATGCTGCTCGACTGCTGGATCTTCGGCACCGCCCTCTGCAAGGTGTACCAGGTGGGCAATGCAGTTCTTCACATTTGTCGCTGTGCAATCAAAGACAAGAATGTCTAATCACTTATGTATGACTAGGTCTTCGCTAGCTGCGGTAAGGTTGCCTCGACCTTCCTGCTGGCCGCGATGAGCGTCGACCGCTTCGTGGTCATCTGCCTGCCGGCTCACAGCTTCATGCGCTCCAGAAGGGCGGCGCTGGCTACGGTGGCAGCTTTGACCGTCTCGGCCGCTCTGCTTCTCTCGCCTCTCATTTACACCTCCGATGCACACCCGACCAACTATGGACCCATGGCCCCCTACCGGGACAAAGAGGGGGTCTGGACGGTGCGCGGAAGAACGGTTCTGTCATGGAATTACGCACAATAAAAGGTACATCCCATTTCAGCAGCCCTACGCCGTCGCCCTCAAGTGCACCGAGAGCATGACTCGCGGCGTGTTCCTCGCCTTCACCGGCGTCGTCTTCGTGGCCGGCTACGCGCTGCCTTTGCTCATCATGGCCGCCAGCTACGCCAGCATCCTCTGGCGTCTGCGACGGCAGAAGCGGCGCTTCCGACGCAGCCGCATTCCCCTGGCGCGCGTGGGCCTCTACGTGCTGGCCGTTGGCGTCTTTTACCTCCTCTGCATGTCGCCCTACTGGCTGGCCGTCCTCTACTCCCTCTACGTAGAGCTGGTCAGGCCCCGGGCCCACGCGGAATCGCCGCCGCCCGGCACCACAGACCACTTTGTGGTGACCATGCTCGTGGTGCACGTGATGCCCCACGTCAACAGCAGCTTCAACTGGATACTCTTCGGACAGGTGAGGACACTTCCTCGGACTCCAAGGATGGAGTGACGTCGACATTTGTATATCTTCTTGCCAAGTGTGCAGCTTTTCTAATCCACCCCCGGTGCCTCTCATGCATTGCGAGCTCGTTTCTGCCAATTCATGCATGCCTATCTTGCGCGCTTCGTTCTCAGATGAACGCCGAGCTCCAGCGCAAGGTCAAGTCCACCGTGTCCGCCGCCGCTGCATCTACTGACGCCGTTGAGGTGAGTGAGACATCAACTGGCGCGAAACACACTGAGATGCGTTTGAAGCAACCCATTAACTCTATTCAGAGACGATATCGAGCACTGGAGGGGACAGCGACTTTGCGACTTGTCAACAGCTCTAACAGACTCTGGGACATGAAGCAAACGGATAATCGAAATAAATCGCCCATTCTGATGCGATCGAGTCGATCATTGGCAAAGGCAGACAGCGACTCTGTTCAACTGTAGCATAGACACCGTCTTCAACTTGTTTGTTTGCCGTGTTTAGCTATTTGTCGATAGGCTATCTTTGGTTGATACTCCTGCACCCGGCCGACCACCTACCGTGTCCGTTTACACATGACGCACCACGCCAGCTGTGCCACGGAGAGGCACGGAAAGGTCGTTTTCCGACAGTCGCTCCGCTCCACTACAATTGGAATTCAGGCGCTCCACTCCAATTACGAAGCGCCGCTGATTCATGGCTGTAGAAGCGTAAGGGCCGACCATCGTCTGGCACCAATTAGCATCTGCCCTCCCCTGCCTATGCACATAGGCCAATCAACTCGGCTTCCTAGACGTCACACCTATGTACCAAGGTGCTTATTGGAGAATCGGCTGAAAACCCGGACGTGAGGGAATTGCCGCTAGGCTAGAATTAAGAACAAGTCTCTCCGTCTAACATCTACGTAGCCAAAATGGTAGAATTCGTACTATTTCCGTAATCTCGATTCAAAGGTTCAGTCAAACACGGTACAACAGCCTCACAGCGAACACGGTTTGTCAGTTCTCCGGGAAAGCAACAGCAACGCAAAGCAATGATCATGTACGGCACGTCTTGTCATCGTATCACACACAGCGCGAGAATTCGACAGCCCTCATAAATAAATAGGTAGCGTATTCAAATCGACAACGGCGAGGCAATAGTACATACAATAGAGCAGACATCAAAATGCATGTAAATACACCCGGAAATAGTAACAGAAACTCTCCAAATAAAGCTTAGGGGGAAGCGGAAGGAGGGGGAGGAGGGGGAACGGCGAAGCCGAGTATTCGATGCTTCTCCGATTCACTGTAGTCTTCGATGGCGAGAAACTTGCGCGTATCCCCCTTGTCCCAGACGAGGATGCGCACTTGAGACTCGCCGCTCGGCAGCACTTTGGGACAGAACCTGGTGGGGAGGAGGAGGTCGTGTCTAATGATGTGAAGTGTAAAACGTGCATTCAATAGATAACCACTTGCATAACATGAAAACATTTGTTCGCTGGTTGTGGGCTGGTCCTGCCTCTCATAACAGAGCGGAAAGGTGCAAGACATCCAATTTCCATAGAAAACTTCTGCCAGGAGGTATTTCAAAAAAAACAACGTCGTTTTACGTAGCGCCATGTCTACAGTATCGCCGGATACGGACACACATCGTCTCTTCGCCCTGCATGTCGCCAGTGCGAAACTGCAAGGCCATCTATCTATCCTGCACCCTTCATGCAGCAAACCAAGGCGCCAAGCCATTCTTCAAAAACCCTGTATCGTACTCACTTCCCCACAATACCGTATAGTTAGTACCTGGAGCCGAGTCCCTCCAGCATGCCGGCGCACTCAGTGAGCAGCTTGAGATATAGCTGTGCCAGGCTGTTGAGGCGACTCTTCCAGCAGACGGTCAGACTCTGTGACTTCCTCTGGTGGAAGTGGGCCACGAATCCCAGCATGCCGTCGTTGGTCACCTGGTCGCAGGTCAACAGTGCCACCTTGCGCAGACGGGGACAGTTCTGCAACATCTTGGGTGTGTGATTAGGTGTCTCTGCTAAACTACGACTCCAAAAAGGGTGAAGCCTAAGCCTAAGGCCTAAGTGAAACCTACACCACCTTAGCAGCCAATCTCAGTATCTCGTCCGTGACTGCGGAGCACTGGACGAACTTGGCCTCGCTGAGGAAGGGAAAGAGGCCGCCGCCCAGCAGCTTCCGAAGCGTCTCGGAGCAGTCGACGAAGGACAGCTCCAGCTTCCACAGCAGGCGAAGCCAACTGAACTTCAAACGCAATGAATCGAAGACGCTTAATCGCTTTCTACATCAACGTCAAAACCGAAGGCACAAAGCAATCTACAAGGAACTAGGCCGCGTCCAATTGTCGTTCTATAGTTGGAACTTGCTACCGTACCCCTCACAACAACCGAAACACCCACCACGCTTGCGGAGAGGGCACCACTCTGTTCTGGTCACTTCCAAAGACGAATGGGAGGGCCGAGCGCATCTTGTCTCTAAAGCACCCAAACAAGTTTCCATTGCATCAAGCTCAAAATGCACAGTTTGTAAGACAAAGTTGCGTACGGAGGGGTCTTTTGAAGCAGGCCAAAGTGCAATGACACATTTCTCTCCATCAGAGCTGGCGCCAAGCTCTCATAGACCATTTTCAAGTTCAAATCTTCAAAAATCGAGTTCAGAGAAAGGATCTTGAGTTGGGAGCGGTCGCAGGCGCCCACGAATTGCGTCAGCGTGTGAAAGATGTCGCCGTAGCAGAGGTCGAACTTCAGAAGCTTCATATTGCCCAGCGGGGGCTGATCTGACAGCGATTCACAAGGGAAAAAGTCGCCCTTCTCGGGAAAGTGGCAAAAGCGGAACACCTGCAATTTGAGATTTTGTGTCGATTGCGTGATCGGCCGTCTGGTGCATACTGTAGATAATCCGATTAGCACCTGAGGGTTATTTTGAACCTCCTAGGAAGATTGGGGGAGAGCACTATTGCATTGGGAGGGGCAAGTGTTGGTTAATTCTGGGGGTAGGGGTGGCTTATTGGAGCGCTTGATATACTTCAGTGCATTTCTGAACGACCCACAAACTCCTTCTACGGAATCCGAAGCCAATCGAATCGATGCCCGTCTAATCACAACTCACGATGTACTTGAGCCTGGGCATGTTCTCTCTGCAGATGGCGCTGTGCAGCAGCTCCATTCTGCCGGCGTGCGTGAAGTCTGTGTGTCCAATCAGCAGGTACTCGAGATTCGTCAGCGACACCAGTTTGGGGTGGAACTGTTCGAAACGGCCGTCCCGACGATTGGTCCACTCCAGGGTCGTCAGAGTGGGAGGAAGAGCAGCGTCCAGACCTGCAGATGAGCAGAGAACTTGAATGACCATACGTAGGTGCGATTGGTCGTGGGCTGGGGGTGGGGGGGGGGGGATTGGGGGGGGGGGGGGGGGGAGGAGGGGCGAGGAGTTAGACCGGATTTTATGGACAGGGGATGACGAGAACTAGAATCGAGTTCTTGGTGCTCTCCAACAAATCAGCCAGAACGACTGGTCGTTGACAAATACTCTCCTATACTCGCTCAACGGCTCAACATATAGGTGTGATTGCTCGTCAGCCTGGGGGGTCTGTAAGGATTTGGCAGAAGCAGTGTGCTACTCTCTGCTCTGCATTCACGACTCCAGGACTCCCGAATACTGACCCAAATTGACGCTGTCGAGCAGCAGCGTGTCCATGGCATCAAAGTTCGGAAACTGGTTGAGTGTGAGGCCGTCCCAGAAGAAGCAGCTGCCGTGTGGTCTCAGTGTTAGGGCTGAGCAGGAGGGGAACTGCTCCTTCACAACGTCCAGAAAGCACTCCTCTCCGTAGGGGTAGACGTCCACGCACTTCATGCGGAAGCGCTGACGACGGAGCACCTCTGGAGAAGCGAGGATGCTAATATCTCCATTGCATAAAGATCGGCTCAACTACTACTGGTAGTAACGCGCTATTACGTAAGGTAAAGTCGACGAGCACCCCCCCCCCCCCCCCCAGATGTCGGTCAGAATTAGTGGCTGCGGCGCTGTGAATAGTACAACGCCGTTGAAGTGAGCGCACAGCTAATCCTTGCTACAACAATCATTGCCCACACGCTCGCCACCCACCCAACACAGCTCTGACGAATCCCTCTGTGCGGAACCAGAGCTTGAGGCTGGTCGAGTGGTTGACGAAGGAGAAGACGGCGGCCAACTGCTCAAATTGGCTCAGGACGACGCACTTGACGCGGATGCCCGCAGAATCGGAGACGTTCTGCTTCCAGACGCACTCCTCGAACAGGTTGACCACCCCAACCTCCCCCAGGGAACAGCCTCCTCCGGTCAGCAGGCGGTGGAAGCGACGACTCACCTGGAGACAGAACAGAGGACGCATTTGTCATGAATTGAAGCTCCCGAGACTCAACCGACACCAATGCGCGACTCGCCTGCGAGACGCTAGCTCTCTGCTTCAGCTCCAGAAAGGAGAAGACGTTCGACCAGACGACGTCCGGCAGAAACGGAAGCTCGCCGTCCGATGGGCCGCCGACAGCGTCATGTCCGTCGCTGGTCGACTCCGCTTCCGTAGAAAGCGCCCCGTTACATAACGAGGAAGTCGCCATTTTGTCGTCAGCTACCGTCGGGCAGCAACGAACAGCTGCAAGTGCGAGGCCTGCGAGCGACGACCATGAATTGCGAACGCGACTCGGCAACTTCATTCGCTGCCAAGGCTACGACATTCTGTGCTTCAATCTACAAGTCTCGGCAAGAGCGTCCTCGATTTTACGAACACCCTGAGATACGATAACATAGTCGTCTCTGCACATGACCGCAATCATGTCGGAGAATACGGTAACATTGGTTCTGAGGCTTCGTTGCTACTGGAGCCAAAGACGAAGTGTGCTTGTCAATGGATCGCCATGAATACTTCAACGGGCTTCTTCACTAGTCTGTTGTGAAGACACCTACTCAAGCTGCCAAAACAGTGTAGTAAAGTACACAAGTGGGTAGAACGTACATTTAGACTAGACGAGGCACCCAATTCGAGATTTGTCTATTGTCGTACGTAGAGCAGATATGACCGAAAACGGCGCCGCTGAAGTGGTGGATCATGGAGAGGCAGCGAGATTCCGGAAATTTGCAAATAAGGCGAGAGTTGGAGGAGACGAAGATGCGGCCAAATGTAGCTGCCTCAGATATTCGGTTTTGTAGTTAAGCATATTCTCTTGAATTAATTCGGCATTCTTAGTGTTCATCGCATGTGTACTGGTGGTGGTGTACGCATGGTGATGTGTCGTGCCCAATGCACTGCTCATGCCGTTTATGACAATGGTGCAAACATTTAGCCGGCGGCGAAGACGACGACGCCGCCAGAAAGGCGAGGAAGAAGGAGAAGAAGGCCAGGAAGCAGGAGAAGAAGAAAGCGAACGCGAACGACGATGCAGAAGCGAGCGGCGAAGGAAACGAAAGCGGAAACAATAACGAAGGTGGTGACGAGTCGTCGCAGAAGAAAGAGAAGAAGGAGAAGAAGAAGAAGAAAGAGAAGTCGGCCGACGGCAAGAAGAGTCCGAGGTTTCTGTCGCCGAACGCTGCCAAACGTCAGTCGACAAGGCCTTCGAGCAGCAAGAGCGAGAAGAAGTCGAGCGGAGGTAAGAGCTCGCCTAAAACGAATAAGGGAAGCGCCGGCAGCGGCGGACTGACGAATCGCTGCTTCATCGTCTCGAGCGAATTGGTCTACGGATGAGCTTGTGTTGTATACTATGACACATTTCTTTCTGCTTCCCGGATACTTGCTGACAATACGATAGACTTGTGAATCAAGTCTGCCCAAATGTCAGCCGAGGTATCTGTGGCTCTCGCTCTCTAGTTCCTGTTACATTATGTTGTTTGGCTCGGCTCTGTTCACCGGGAATAGAACGTCCTTTCGGCGCTGGAAATTACTTGGCGAAAATGACGTCCGTCCTGTCACCTCGCCACAGGTGGAAAGAGAATGAATGGGTTAGTCTACAGGTATCGGTAGGTGCCTACCTTCTAAGGCATCGACTTAGCAGTAGGGGCAAGCAGGACGGAAACATTCGATTAGCCGACCCGACGTCAATGGAGAACAATTGACCAATCGCCGCCTACGGCGAGTGGGTCACTCATGCGCTTCCGCTGAGCAGGTGACATTTGTGTGCGTACCCCCGGGCTATATCGTTGACGCAAGGTGTCTGCTGAAATCATCATTCAACCTTCATTCAGTTGCCCTTCTAAACTTTCGTTTAATTTCTTGGCTTGATATTGGCTGTCTCTGATCTTCCCTCTTCCCAAGCAAGAGACGATGGCGTTCGCGATGTGGCACCTCGTTTATCTGCTTCTGGTAAAATGAGCCCTTCAGTTCAAAACTTATCAGTACCTATATTGTAGGTACACATTGCAGTCATAATGTCAGTCCATATGGGCACATGGTACTACAGTACCTATATTGTAGGTACACATTGCAGTCATAATGTCAGTCCATATGGGCACATGGTACTACAGTACCTACAGTATAGGTACAGAGGAGTACCGTACCGTCCACTTTCCGAATTTGTCCAGAAGCCGCATAATGCGGATGCTGCACGCGTCCCCGTCCAGATGCCTGGCGGGTCTCAGCAGAGGCTTATCGCGACTACCAATTCCAGGGCCCGCTCCGCGCGCACTGAAGTCGGCCACCGGTCGCGTCAAACTTCGACACGCCAGACTGCGACGCCGACTGACTCTTGTGCACTGTGGGCGCAGGGCGAGCCTCAGCATAGCAAAATTTAAAAGGAAAATAATGCTTTCAATGAAAGTAACATTGTATTCGATCGAGGAATGCGGATTCTGGCCGTCCAATTTACGCCAGGAGCAGGCTTCTCCTAAGGCGTTCTGGACGGCGCCGCGTCCAGAATCCGCATTATGCGAAATGTGGACGGGTGACCGTCAGAATCGGCGCCGATTCTGGACGAATGCGGATTCTGGACGTCACATATACACCAAGCATGTACATGCCCTTGTGTGACCAGTGACACGCCGATCTTCTGGGCGTGTCTGCAGGTTCTTTTAGTTCTTCAACCAATTCCCAAGTCCAGGACTAAAGCAAGCAGACAATGATCAAGCTTAAGTAGCATCGCGCTAACCCAAACAATACTGGCGACCGTGAGAAAGGGAAACTGCGTGAAGCACCGCGGAACAGACCAAAACACCATAGAGATTACTGGGAAACCAAAACAGACAGAAGCGTGCAGCGATATTCACCATGAGAACGTGAGAGCGCTGAGAGCGCCCGTCACACTTGTACTATTGTACATACCGTTACGGCAGCACACTTTGTTACAGTGTTTGTGTTGCCGTACTAATCTTATTTCTGTGTTAAATGCAGACACGTTTTACAATACCAAGAGAGATATGACGTTAGCTGTCTTGCCAGCCAGCAGCACTACTCATCGGACCTTCACAAGCTCTGGAAAGAACAGCGCCTCGACACCACTTCTGGGGAATTCTGCTGAAAGAGAGGCCTCGTGTCGACTGGTGAGCGAACCTTTTGCTAACGTTGCCTTGAATATGTTTGTACCTAAGTACCTATGTAAGTAACAACAGCAGGATGCAATCTACTGTAGGATCTGGATTCAACCGTTGCTATGACTTAGTGTAAGACTGAACCTCTGAGGCTATAGGTGAAGTATCTTTTGTATTCTTGTACGTAGATGCCACCGAATTCTTCCCCGTCTCCTTGTTCCAACTTCGACGCCTTCATTCTGGCGATGGGAGAGGGAGTGGATGAGGTGGTAGGTATCATGCACCTAGGCAATAAGAAACAGCGCACTGCGAGCCATTGGTGGGCGCCAGTGTCACCCGGGTCACTACATAGATGACACAATCCAGGCGATGCGTTGGCAAGCCCATGATCTAATTGCAGTCACGATTCCTTCAGAAAGATTGAAAACTTCAGGCGACCGGTAAAGTTCGCGATTCCCATAAAATACGGGGTAATGGACAAGCGACCGCCTGTGATCAAGAGGCCCTTCGACCCAATCATGTCTGGCGGATTTGGCTTCAGAAGATGAGGCAGATGAATGACTTGAAAAGAAATTAAGAACTAGGTAAGAATTAAGAAATCAAGAATTAAGTATTATTAATCAAGCCACGGCTGTGTCCGCCTACAGTAGACGGCACTGTTTTGAGGAAGCGAATGGTTTTGTAACCATGTCGAGTTGAAATGTAGGAGGCCAAGTTGGCGGCCAAGCCCGGTCCTTAGTACTTCCTGCTACCAACTCCTACAACCACCCAGGATACCGTAATCTACCAACCTGCGTGCTGACAAGGCCACCGAACGCGACGACCAGGTCAGCTAACTACAAGGCCACCGAACGCGACGACCAGGTAGTCCAACCCCCACGTAGATACCGTAATCCTGGAACAAGTACTCGTTGCAACACCTCTAAGAGTGTAAGGTCATTCAATCTCTGAATGCACTCAAGACCTCGCAACTAAGCGCCCGTCAAAGCTATAGTCAGTTTATTTCCAACCACAGCTATGAAGCTAACAGGCTAATAAACGGCGAACTACTTATACCGCGCCCGCGGAATGTGAAGTATGCACTTATGCATGGCATCCCTAATGGTGCCATGCTTACACGCCCCATTCAAACAGAAGGGCCGTGTTGCAGATGCTTAGAACCTATGATCGTATGTCACTGATCACGATCACTAAGTTCCTCGAACGCGTAGAACTGGGCGAACTTGAACGACCAGAAGGCTTGATCGACCTTGAACGAACTGGGCGACCAGATGACTTGACCGACCAGTTGACGAAACCTTAAACCCCACCCGAGAAAATATTAGACACAAACGTGACGACTACACCTACAGTAACCCAAGTGTCAGGCGTGTTAACTCCGCCTATCGCCTCAGGTACACTATAAGCATACACCACGCGCCAGTATAATCGCTTCCTCGGCCCATCGGCTCTTATGCTTGTCATCTCTTCCTCTCCCCTCTCTCAAGAAGAAAGCGACAAGTTCTAGTTCAACCAAGTACTCCGAACTTAGCCGTGCACATTGGCCAAGAGGAAAACTCGAAGAACTTCACCATCACCCCTCTCATCTCTAACCGCGAGTTTCTCTCTGATCCTTCAAGTTCAGATTCCCCGGTACAACTCTCTCTCCCAAACTCAACACTTCTTCGCCCACTCACACAGGGGCAGAAAGGGCCGGGCACAGCAGCGAACCGGCAGTAGGAGAATAAGAAGACGCGAGAAGTACTGGGGAAAATCCCGAACAACGGAGGTCTCGGAGAGATCACTGGGTCATTGATCACTGATCGGGGAATGGGGATCTTCTAAGGGATGAAGGAGTCGCCGTCCTTGACCAGCTGGGAGGTGCCGTTGTTGCCCTCGGGCTCGTTCTTGGGGCAGTCGTCGACCTTGGCAGAGGAGTCGGTGTCGGGAAGGCCCTTGTCGGGACAGTTGAAGCCCTTGACGCCATCGGCAGCAGCGGCGGAACCTTGGATCGCCTTGACGGCCGCCTTTTTCGCCCTGCGAGCCTTGTTGCGTCGCTGACGTCGCTTCTTGGCCGTCCCGGACCCTCCGCTCGAGGCCGCTCCTCCCACCGACGCCAGCACCGCCTTCGACACAGACGCCTCCCTCTTCTCCTTTTCCGCCAGCAGGTTCAACGCCTTGTGGATCCTCTCCTGGTAGGCCGTCTTGACGGGACCCGTACGAGCCAGCAGCGCCTCCCTGGAGATGTTCGTGTTGGCCCATCGCCCTCGCTTGACGCCACGGCCGCCCCCTCGCTGCCACCACCGGTTGTTCCTCTTGCCCACCCAGCCGTCGGCCACCGACCCGCCGCTGACGGTGTCCTTCTTCGTGGCGGTGCGCGACACCTCCTCCGCCGACGCATTGTCCCTGTAGTCAGCCGGCACGGGAGCGGAAGGCAGCTTGGACGGAGCGGAGGCGGTAGACATGGCCGAAGCGGTGCTTCTTTCTTCTTTTGAAAACAAGAAAGACAAATTCAAAGAGCAAAAAGCAGAAGGTTGACGGTAATCATCCACCCAATTCTCTCGGCTCATATAGGCCCATTGGGAATGATTGGAATCCATCATTCCCATACCGTCACCTTCCGCCACGTGGCTCCGTTTGAATTCCGGCATCGGCATGCCACGTCTCGGTTGACTGCACAACTTCAACCGATGCAAGCTCACCAAATAACGCTCCCTGCACCAAATGCACTCATCCTCACTCGTATCATCGTAGTCGTTCGGACAGTTGTGTACCGGTACAATGATGGCACCAGTCGTCGTCAACTCGACCACCTTATACGGTCCCGATCTCTGAGGCAATCCGCAATTCTTGCCGACTGAAGGGTGGAACAAATAAACGAAGTCACTAACGTTGATCCGGGGCATGCGGCACCGCCGAGCCAAGAAATGACCCTGGTTATACCGCTGCATCCTGCGACTATTCTCCCGCGCCGAGCTCCAAGACTGGATCAACCTCTCCACGAGCGCCTCAGCGTACTCATCGTAGTCGTCCTCACTGAACTGCTCAGGATCAAACACCGGCAAAGGGAAAAGATTCAAGGGCGTCGCGCAGTCTCTGCCGTACATCAAGAAGTAAGGCGAGAACTTTGTAGACCTATGAACCGCCGTTCTATACGCCAACAAAGCAGCGGGCAACAGCTCGTCCCAGCCAAAAGACGCTTTATACTCGTTATGCCACTTGAGCAGGATGCGCTCCAGCGTCTTTTGCACACGCTCCACTCCACCCTGAGACCTCGCGACGTAAGACAAAGAAGTCGTCGTAACAATGTTGTGTTGCTGACAATACCCCTGAACGTCACGACCCTCCAGAAGATTCTTAGCTCTATCTGAATGGAACAACGCTGGGAACCCGTGCCTAGCGACGACCAACTCAGCCAGAGCTATACACACGTCCTTGCCAGTTGGCTCCTTCTTGAAAGCCCGCACCTCCGGCCACCTCGTGAAAGAGTCCATGAATACCAGCACACAGGTAAACCCGTTCTTGGACCTGGGCAGATGAGCCACATCCAATTCAACTCGATCAAACGGTCGGTAGACGTCAATCGGTCGCAACGGAGGCTCGATCTTTGGGGCGTCGTTGTAAAGATTGCATTCGTGGCACATGTACCCAAAGGCAATGCAATCGGCTCGAATTCCCGGCCACCAGACCCGATCTTTCAACAGCGAGAAGATCCGTTCCCCATGAAAATGACCATGGAACTTGTGCACCGCCTTCAGAAGCAACAACCTCAAGCCAAAAGGGACCACCGGCACGATTCGAGAACCCAACCGACGACACAGCAATGACCCCATCATCACAAACTTGGGCACTGCCACTAAGAGAGCTCGCTGGGCGGCCCTATCTTCTGGCACCCTATCAGACTCGAGGAACTGTATCAGCCGTCCCGTCTCAGTGTCATCTAGTTGTTCCTGACGAAACTGCTCAGGCGTCAACGATAACAGTTCGTGACAAAAGGGCGAGAAGACGTGTGTACGATACGCAGCTGCCTCAACGGCGAAATCCGCAAACTCGACTTCCTCGTCTCCACTATAATCCATCAAAGGAACAAGTCTCGACAGAGCGTCAGCTGCGGCATTCTCAGTGGCCGACTTATGTTTCAACTGGATGTCATACTCTTGCAAGAGGACTGCCTCCTTATGGATATGCTGCGAACTCTTAGGAGAGTGCACCATAGGGATCAGTGCCTGACAATCCGTATACACCACAGTAGACCGGCCATCTATGTAATATCGGAAGTGACGAACGGCCCACAGTAAGGCCATCGCTTCCAATCTAGTAGCGCCGTATTTACTCTGTGGCACCGAGGTCCGTTTCGAAGCGAACGCAATCGGTTGTTCCTTGCCCTCATCGTTCTTCTGCACGAGACAAGCCCCAAAACCCTGACTCGACGCGTCTACGTAAATAGCAAACGGCTTCTCGAACCGAGGGTGAGCCAAAAGAACAGGAGGCGACGTGATCAGATGGCACAGATGTTCAAACGCGAACTGCTCATTCTCCGTCCACTGCCAAGTACAATCTTTCCGAAGAAGATCGGTCAACGGCAAAGCCACCAATGACAAGCCCTTGACGAAGTGGCGGAAGAAATTGATGAGTCCCAAGACTTGCTGGAGCTGTTGGCGATCTCTGGGCGGCTTCAAATTCTGGACTTTATTGATATTCTTATCACACACCTGTATCCCATTGGCTGAGATCGTGTGACCTAGATAATCAATTGAGGTTCGAAATAGGAAGCACTTTTTCGGCTTCACCTTCAAATGGGCCTTCTCTATCTCAGTGAACAC
>JASAMZ010001169.1:0-27737 GCA_030248115.1 Linhomoeus sp. GSCO2_2 | reverse complement strand
ACTATTGAAGAGCGCCGAATCTTCTCAAGACGCTCGTACGTCGCCTGCTTCAGCCGACGCTCTCTTTCTGTCTCCTTGCCCGCCGCTGCGCAAATCTCGCACACCCCATGCGAGCCTGTCGACCTGGCACTTGTCCCGTCGCGCGCCTTGCCGCTTCTCCCGTTGCATTCGAGGTATTCAGCTACGATGTATTTGATCTGGCCGCCGTGGCGTTCGAAGCCGCATCCGTCTACCCTAACGGATTCCTTCGTCTCGGGAAGGTAGACGTACTGTTCGCCTCCAGAATTGTAAAGGGTTCTCAGATGAATACCCAGCTTGAAGCTCACGTAGCTTAGCCAGGGCAACGACCGCTCGCAGTGATTGCTTTGGAGCGGGACGTAGCGCCAACCGTTCTTGGAACTTCGAACGCCGTATGCGCCGACAGGGAACTCCATCAGAGCCATTCTACTGGCGTAGTAACTGACGAAGTCGTATGAGACGATGCTGCGCACTGTGAGGCCCGCTCCTCCCCAGACTCCGTCTCTGACAACGCTGTGTCCTAGCTTGCTGTGCCGCTTATAGACAACGCACGGGCCACCGCACATCGTGCTTTGCAGGCTTTTGTGGAGCGGGCCCGAAAGCGTCCGAAAGCATTCGGCGGATTCGACGCGTTGAAGGAAGAGGTCGAAGGCCAGCGAAGGCAGAGTCAGGTAGCTTCTCAGCATGTTCTCTATGCCCAGCTTATAGTAGGAGTCTTGGAGTGCCAAGGCAGCTTCCAGTGTGGGAACCGTGTCGAGCCTACATGCGAGTACATTAATTGAACTACGTATGTTCGTTGCGAGCGCCAACCTACCGCAAGTAGTACTCTAGGACTTGGCGAAGGTCGTTCAGGCCGTGCTGGCGCCAGGTTGCTTGGAGTTGCGCGAAACGTTCCTCCCCTGTGAGCGGCCTCTCTGTCAGTCTCAGACGGGCGAGCGCCTTCTCTTCGCTTCCGCATTCGGCGAGCGCGGCTGCGTACTTGGCATAGCCCTCTTCCAGTTGATTTGTTTGCGTTAGACGACTGTAGAACGAGCCGAGCGTTATCCCGCTGACCGGAATCTCTAGTGAATTGTTCGACGTCATTAGGTCGTATGGGAATGCCGATTTCCTGAGATCGGGACGGTCCTTCAGATACAACTGAAGGAAGTTGCGCAATCCTCCTTTGGCGGTGCAGTCGGCCAGATCCACCCAGCGCAGCTCAGGCGTTAAGAGCGCGACGTAGCAGCTGCTGCGCTTCCTAATCACTTTGAGATCGCCGCGCGAGCGATCCTGCAGGACGGCGAAGAGACCCAGGGAGCGCATGACGATTATATCGTACCTATAATAGGCGCCGTGAAAAGCAGGGGGGGGGGGGGGGCTGGAAGGCAGAAGGGACCCGCACCTATTTCCGTTGTATGTGGCAACTGGGTAGGCTTCCAAGAAGGACAACAATTCGCGGCGCGCTCTTTGTATCTGCCGAAGACGGACAAAGTCGATTCGCGGCTGGTTCTCGAGCTGGTCCAACTGCGCGAAGACGCCGGCATACGTCTGCGAGACGAGATGGGCAAAATTCGCTCGGCTGAGCTCAAGAAGGCGGCCGACGAATCGCTCCATATAGTCTCGCCCGCTCTCTTTGTCGCTCTTCCAGAACACCTCGAACTCTGTGTTGGCGCTATCGCAAATGCGATAAGCCAGGCCGATGCAGACAAGCGACTGGGAATTGATGTAGGAGAGGTTGTCTGTGTAGTCTAAGTACTCTTCGTCCCTATAGGCGAGAGGCATGGAAGCGGACTCCAAGTCCACCACACACATCGACGGATGATTGAGACAGCTGCGTGGAATGACCACGCCGGCGCGCCGAAGGCGCACGAAAACTGTCTGCAGAGGTCCGATCTTTAGTCCTGGCCGATAATTCAGTTGGCACTTGCGCTTCTGCCGGGCAACGTGCGCCAATTCCTCCTTGCACATCTGCGAGCACAAGACGACGTGGCGTTCCTTCTCCGCGGGTTCTGTCGAGCACATCAGAGTGCAGCGCCGACACTGGTAGAACTGCCTCTTGCCGCGAACGGGAACCCAACTGTTCTCTCGTATCAGAGAGTAGGTATCTCGCGCGGTTCTTTCCATAACACATACGGGCGTCGTCAGCTCCTCGCCGTAAGACCAGTGCTTGTCGAGGGAACCGCGCTGACGCACGAAGATGGGCGCGCGCAGCAACTCGCGTGACAGCCAATTGAACAGGGGAGCATTGTCTGGAGAGAGGGGCAGCCTCGAGAGGCAGAAGCCTGCCTTGGCAAGTAGACTCTTAGCGCGGCAGAGCTTCTCGACGAGCGGAAGAGTTGGATGTTTGAAGGACAGGGCGGCCAGAAAGAGACTGTATCTGGGCGAAATCTGTTTGCCCCCCACTGAGCGGAAGGTAAGTCGCTCGAATCTGGCCGGGCCACGCTGCAGCAGACAAGACATAATGAGGGTGGGAAGGGAGGGAGGGAGGGCGACAGGCGGGGGGCGGCGGGCATTGACTCAGTCTCCACTGCGTGCGCCACGCTTCAAAGCGTCGTAGGTTCTATCGAGGTTCACGGCGTGATAAACCACGTCAGTGAAGCGACAGAAGCTGAGTCCGCTCTTCATGAAATGCTGGCAAAGGTCCTCTATGGTGAACAAGTAGGGTGAAGTTAGGACGCGCTGCGCGAAGTAGCGATAGTTCTTCCTGTTGATATAGCGATTGAAGACTACGCTTTGATTGTTCGACGCGTAACAGTAGCGCACGCCTCCCGAATCGCGCTCCGATGGAGGAAGACGCATTAGGAAACCCATGTTGACTGTTAGATAGAACTGCGTCCAGTCTGCCAGCTTGTCCCGGTAGAACTCCAAGAAACGCCGCTTCAGTGCTTCTGCAACGTCCTCATCGATCTCGATAGGGTAGCGCATACTTCTAACCATGGGCGAATTGAATATTTGCCGCGCGGTGGATAATTCTAGCTGCCATACTTGACGGAATGCCTCTTCGCTCGGATGGATATACTGGTTGGGCTTTTCGCTCTACAACTGCAGCGCGCGTGTGTAGTACTAATGTTGACTCATTAGCTGCCTGCTGAGCCGGATGCTGACTGCCATTGACGACCCTCGATATCACCCACCTTCATCGTCTCCAGCTGTTTGATGGCGCGACTGGCGTTCTTTGGCACCGCGTTCGTGTTGCGGCCGCCGCGCAGCTTCTGAGCGACCTTGTAGCCCGAAATGTCTTGGCCGGACTTGCGCGCCTCTTGCAAGATCCGCTTCATGTTCTGGCTGATGTTGTTGGCGCCCAGGGCAGTCGCGTCCTTACTGGCAGCGGCGGCTTTGCTGCCCTGATAAGAGAATGTTGGGTTAGTAGCGATCGGGCGCGACAGACAGGCTATCAAACGTCGAGCGAGACTCACTCTGCCGCCGCGGCCGCCGGCTCCTCTGCGGCCTCTTGCTGCGCTGCTGGCACCTCTCGCACCTCGCGCACCGCCTGTCGGAGCCGCTCGGGCCGTTCTCTTCTTGACCGGCGGCGGTTGGTTGTTGTCTGTCTCGGGTGGAGCGTTTTCGTCGTTCTGGTCCGCTAGCTCGACGATCGCTGGCAGGGTCGCCTGCTTCTTGGGGCCTTTCTTGACGATCGGCACCCACTCGTGGGCCGGGCGCGGAGCGAACGGGATTCGCTGGAGGTAGTGGTCTAGCCCGGGCTCCTGCTGTTGCTGCTGCTGCTGTTGCGGCGCCATCTGCAGCGGCTGCTGAATCTGCTGTTGTTCCGGCGCCGGCGGCTGCGCTGCCTGCTGCTGTTGCACTTCTTGTATGGCCGGTTGCTGCTGCCCGTTGTCAGCTTCTGCAGTCGGCTGCTGCTGCTGGCCTCCGTTCTCGCCGGCCCCTGAAGCATTGGAATCGTCCAAATCGGAGATGAACAGATCCGCATCGAGCTGATGGTGCTTCGGAGTCGAATGCTGCCTCTCTGGCTGGTTTTGAGGTGGCGGGGTCCGAGGGTCGATGGAGGCGAAAAGCACTAAATTTAATTTCACTCTGTTTCTATTAAGCCCTCTCCATTTACATATCACGACTGACTGTCATTTAGTTGCCCATGATTTCGTGTGCACATTATGTATGTACAACTTTATTGTGTGTACAGAATTCGCGCAATCAAGCATTCGTACAGTCGACAAATGTGTATGTATGTGCCATACCGTCCAGCGTTCTGGTCAGCGGCGGAGTATCCGACAAAAGGCCGCTCTCTTCGTCCGAATCGCCTTCCGAGCTGTCGCTTGAGGCCGAGAGATCCGCTTTTGACGCCTTCTTCGGTGGCGAATGGCGGCTGTGATGCGGGGGCGTCACAGACAGGTCGGATCGACGACGCACGCGGCTTCGCAGCTGCTCTTGTTCCTTTGCCTGGCCTCGCTTGCTGCTCTCCACGGCGTGGACTGTGCTAGCCAGACGGCGATGCTGCTGCGGCGCTCGATCTCCCTGCTGGCCGTCGCGTCGCGAATCTCTCGAGGGCGCTCCTCTCTGGGCCGGTCTTGGGGTCGGCTGGCGCTGTCGCTGTTCTTCCCGGCGCTCGCGCTGACGGTGGTGCTCGCGATCCGTGTCCCTTGACCGATGGTGGCGGGTCTCGTCTCTGGCTCTTCGGCTGCGCTCTGGAGACCGAGTGCGGCGCCTTCGCTGCACCGTGCTGCGGTCGCCGTCGCCTTGTCGTCGCCTGTCGGCCGACGAGTGCTGCTGACGCTGCTGACGCTGCTGGCCTGTCTCCGGGCGTTCGTCAGGGCGAAGCGGCTGCAGAACATCAAAAGCGCATGTGCAGCCGCTAACTATTGCTTAGCGATCATACAATGCATAACTGCATGACGAACTGACCCTGCGCCGTTCGCTGTCCTTCCGAGCGGGCTTCGAAGACATCTGGGGCCGTCTCAGCTGTAAACGAACATACGGTTTGGCATGCACCGTGACTGTGACACAGTGGCGTCCGCGGCCTAACTTAATTATAAGGCACGTAGGACGGGAGGGGTGCCGTCATCAAGAAGCGCATAGGACCCAACTCAAGCAGCTGAAACGCTTTACTGCAGAGGAAGCGCGCATTTAGAGGT
The DNA here is from genome assembly GCA_030248115.1 of Linhomoeus sp. GSCO2_2. NCBI lineage: Eukaryota > Metazoa > Nematoda > Chromadorea > Monhysterida > Linhomoeidae > Linhomoeus > Linhomoeus sp. GSCO2_2. The sequence continues at coordinate 22,653 of JASAMZ010001169.1, read as the reverse complement.
ACATACTTCGCGCAAACGCGGCAATCTACATTAGACGGTCACACATCGCTGCCGCACAGAGACGAGAGCGTGCTAAATGAACAGCTTTACAAATTGGCTAAAATGGGGGGGGGGGTGCATAGATATGTAGATGGGCATCGCGCCGAATACATACGTACCTACAGATAGAGATGAACATATGGGCGAACTAATTCATAGGGAAAGGAATGGGCCCGGCGTCGTTTCCCTGCCCGGGAGCGGGTGGGAATCTTCGTGGCAGAAACGCGCGGGCCTTGATGGGAGCCGCCGGTGGCTTGGCCTGCTGAAACGGGGGCGGGGCCGGAGGAGTAGCGAGTGCCGCAGACGTGCGCTGGTGATAGTGCTGCGGCTGCTGGTAGGCCGATGGATAAGCCTGCTGGTTGTGCCAGACGCGAGGGCGGCGCATGTAGGGCATTGGAAAGCGAGGCGGAAGGGCGCCGGCACGCTGCTCGAAGAATGGACTGGCCGTCTCCTCCCGCATCTCCTCCAACTGCTTGTACCGGTAGGCGGCGTCGAGCCGGTGGAACTCCTCGGGAAGCGACTCGAGAGCGAGAAGCAGGCTGCCGCACTCGGCTAGCGACAACGGAGTCAGACGGCCGTTAGCTTTCACAATGGATGTGTCGCACATGTCTCGGTCGAACTTGCCTGGAGATGATTTAGCATCAACTATTGCAATAAGCAGCGCCATTAGCATAGCGCGAGTGGAGCAACAACACAGGGCGAAGCGGCACACCTAAACTCGCTCTGAATCCGGCCATCGATACGTTCGGCCTCAACGCATAGCGTTTGCTGAGCGGCACCACCTCTCCGCCTAGGTAGGCGTCAAGACTGCGCTTGAACTGCTGCTCCTTCATCTCCAACGACTCGAACTTGGCCAGCAACTCGCCGACGGTGACGGATGTGAAGTCGGCGGAGGACCAGTGCGGACCTTGCTCGTCGTCTTGCACGGACATAGCAGCGTCGGCGCCGTCCAACGCTTGCGGAGTCTCGTTGTTGGCGACGGCTTCGGTCGGGCAGGTGTCGTCCACGTTGAGAAGAACCTGCTCGGCGCATGCTATGGGCAAGGGCTTGGCGGCCATGGCGTGCGAGTTGCGACGACGGGCGGTGGAAGCGAGCAGAAGGGGGACGGCGGCGGCGGCGGCGGCGGGTGAAAGGCGGAAGGACGACTGCTTGCCGCTTGCAGCGTTGAGAAGCGAAGTGCGAAGCGACGAAGGCGGTCGGTCGAGCTTTTTTGGCGAAGGCTGGAGTGGACTTGAGCCGGCGTCGAAGTATTGGCGACGGCGGCGGCTGAGCGGCGGCGGCTGAGAGTCGGCGGCGGCGGTCTTGTGTCCGTTGATCCTCGAGAGGCGAGATGAGAAGTTGGAGAAAGTCGGAGAAGTGCCGGGCGAAAAGTGGCGAGTTCTCTCGAATCGCGAGCTTTTATAGGGACCGAGAGCGGCCAGAGCTCGTCAAGTTTGACAGCTCAGCTGTGGCGTCAATCAAATTCTCGCCTTTTATCAAAGCCGCCGCCACGTCGAACAACATTGTTGTGCAAACAAACGCCTCGGCGTCCCCCCCCCCCCCCCTTCCCTCGCGTCTGGCCGCGCCGGGCAATTGGAAACAAAAGGAAATGATTGACAGGTGCAAAGGGCGCCTCGCTCGGCCGGCGCCGACTCCGTCGGACGTGCAACGCCGGGCACCCCCCCTTTGATAAACGCCGCGTCTTGCCGGAAAATTTCTAAGTCCCCAAAACAAGAACTTGTGTGTTTTCGGCTCGAAGTTCGTGCAATTATTTGTCTACCTATTCGACTGAGCGAGAAACGACGCGAACACACGCACGGAACAAATCATTTCCGAAACCACAAGTACCGAACTTGTTTTGCAATGCCAATTCCTTCTTGTTTGTAATGCTCGCTTCCGGAGCTCTGCAATCACAGTTTTCAGTATAGTGCACAAGAGATTGGGATTTTCAAATCGCCGGTTTTCATCTCCGTGACAGCCTCTCTCGCTCCTAGGCAGGCAGAGCGGAGAAACGGTCGCTCGCTCCGTCAGCCAATCAGCGCCGCCCTTCGTTGGGGAGGAGCGAGCGGCTATGCCGGCCCCCTGCAATGAGAGAAGGCAAGACAGCTGCGTACGAGAGTCGTCGGCTCTTATGTCAACAGTGGTCTTCGAGCGGGAGAATAGCCGAGTTAACACCTACTTTATCCACTCTGCATCCCGTGCACTGTTACTACTCACCCCGATTGTTGGGGGCTTCTTTTTTCTTTGTATGCCCCTTTTTTTTTTTTTTTTTTTTTTGGGGGGGGTTTTTTTTTGTTTTTTTTGTTTTTCTTCTTCTTTTTTTTTTTTTTCTTTTTTATTTTTTTTTTTTTTTTTTTTTTTTTTTTTTTTTTGTTTTTTTTTTTTTTTTTTTTAAAAAAAAAAATGTTTTTTTTTTTTTTCTTCTTTTTTTTTTGTGTGGGGTATTTTTTTTTACGGGGGGCGCGCCCTGGTTGGTGGGCGCCGCGCTCCCTTTTTTTTTTCCCCCCCCGCGGGGCGCCCGGCGCGGTTTTTTGTGGAAAGAGTAGGGGGGGGGGCCCCCCCCCCTTCTCCCTCCCCCCCCGCTCAGGCCGGCTGTGCCTTCCCTGCTAAAGCGCTTGCGACTCATGTCCATTGCGCATTCTGGGTGCCGGCCACCCAAACTCCGCCATATGGTGGATTCTGGGTAACGACCACCCAGACTGCGCAATATTGCGCATTCTGGGTGGATTGCGCAAAGTGGGTGTAACATATACATATACGGATGACAATGTGTGTGGGTGTGTGTATGTGTCTGTGTGTGTGTGTTTCCGTCGCACCGAAGTAAAGTCAGTGGCATGTGTGGTAAAGTAGAGTCGATGTCGCTGAGTACGGATCCGATGTCCGTTTCTGTTGCTAATTTCGCATTTTCAAGATATTCGCAATTAAAATTCGAAAATGTCGAAAATCGACTTTTTCGTCTGATGCGCTAGCCGCGAAATTTCTTCAGAAATGGAAGGAGCATGGACCGCGGACAATTTGTAACACAAATGAAATTTTTGCAAATGTGGAATTTAATAGAAATACGCAATTATTTGTCAAAATTGCATAAATTGACTAAAATACAACGTCATTTATTGACGAATGTGAATGCAGAAATGGAAAGGTCGTGTGCCAATGAGGATTTGTGACATAGTTTTGCAGTTTTTAAAAATTGCAATTTCGAGATATTTTCAATCAAAATATGGAAATGTCGAAAATCGACTTTTTCACCTGATGATATTGCGGTGAAATTTCTTCAGAAATGGAAAGAGTATAGACTGCGGATAATTTGTAACGCAAGAGAAATTTTTTTGCAAATATGGAATTTAATAGAAATACGTGATTATTTTTCAAAAATTCCATAAATCAACAAAATAGAAAGTCGTTTTTTGACGAATTTGAACGCAGAAATGGTAAGGCCGTATGCCAATGAGAATTTGGACATAGTTTTACAGTTTTAATAAATTCCAATTTCGAGATATTTAGAATTAAAATTTGAAAAATGTCGAAATCAAGATTTTCGTCTGACGGCCAGAACAGCTGTTTATTGAAGAATGTGTACTCGGAAACAGAAATGCGTACGCGGAACACAGGAATTCGCTCGCACCAAACTTTTGCCAAGTTTTTTTTGTTGGATGTGACGTTTTCACACAGGTAGGAAACATCAGACATCAAACGGCGTCGTATCATGCCGATAACATATAGCGAACGCGGCGATATCCCTGAGCTTCAGATCAGCTGTACAGACAACCGTATCGTGGGGATAGCTGCACTTGGCATTAGGGTACACATTCTCAAGACACTTTCTCCAGATGCGGCTAACGATGTGTACAAAGTTCACTATACTGTTCACCAAAATTTGACAGACACCTAGGTAGGTTGAACTTTTTACACACACAGCTTGTTAAGAAATTGCTCTACTTCGGCAACACTGGTCAGCATGTAGGTACATAGGCCTATTTACAGGCACAGGAGCTGGTGTGAGTAGTATACGATTCAGGTTCCTAGCAGCCACCACTTCCGGTCGGTCGGTCGGCTCCTCTATGTCAGCTGTTGTTGTCAGTCAGGTGTGGGGGTGGGTGGGTGAGAGTGGGTGGGTGAGCCTAAGATTGTCCGTCTTTGTGCCAGGTGCTGTAGGTGTGTAGGTCCATACTGACGACAGGTATTAACAGTCGGCCTAATTAATTAATAATAACACAGGTAGGGAGAGAAGGAATGAGGGGTGAGAATAACGAGAACGAGAGAGGATAGATTTGAATAAAGGAACCGCTTGTTTTGCGCCTCGGCGTTCTTTACACACTCGCGGCCGGCGGCCGCTCTTTGTCTGGCTGAGCGGCGGCGGGCGGCGCGGCTGTCACCTGCTACGCTTTAATCGCGCGGCTTAATGCAGTGAGCTGGCGCACGGACTTCTATATAATGGCATCTAATATCTAGAAGTCCATGGCTGGCGAAAGGCGTGTGTCGGCGCACGTCTATCCGTCCTCCTCCCTCCCTTGTCTCGCGCTACTGTACGTGTGCCGCCTTAGCCGCTCTTCTTTGTTTCCCACGCTAGTCTTAGCGCGCGTGCGCCGGCGGTCGCTTCTTTGTCTGCCGGCAGCGGCTCTTTGTCTTTGCAAAGAGCGCGCCAAAACTTTTGAATGCGGCTATAGTACGAGGGCGCGTAAGCACGCACGATAGGCACGTATATGTGGGCGATTCGCGTTGCAAATGCGAGCGGGCGCACGGCTCGCTACCGAAACGCTTGCGTATGGAACTTGGAGGAATTTTTGAGACGCCAAACGAAAGCGCTAAACGCCGACGTGTGAAAGAGAAACTCGTAACACGCAATCCATAGACACGTTAGCGCGCATTCCGAAAACGGATCAATGCACAGTCACACACGTGTGTGCCTACTTGGCACCATGCCAACGATTGCAGACGGATGACGCAATCGAGATTTAGAGCGTTCTGCTGCAAATCCGGAGGTCGGCGGTTCGAATCCGATGGCATCCATTATTCTTTTGCTGCTTAATGTTCGATAGAAAAGCTGTTGGGCCGCAAATCGGCCCAAGCATTGCCATCGGGCCGGGAGTATGTGAGACAGGCCGACATTGGGCCATTACGGCCGGCAACTGGCCAGGAACGAATGGGATAGGCCTGGAGCAACAACGTCGGGCCAAGTTTGGTTTTGGTCGTGGTAATCTGCGAAACACAGCATACTGTATCTTGGAAGATTGTGAGGCTACGTGTCGTTTCGTGTTGGATGCATAAAACATACTGTAGGTGTACTGTTACTTAGTTTGCAAGACGTTGCATTGCAGTCAATGTTTCACAGCGAGAGAAGCTTTGAGGGCATTTTCATTGGCTATCCATCTGTTGCGTGACGTCTGAGGCTCCACAGCGAATAGAGAGAAACTGTCCAGCCCTACCGTATAACAGCAGAACAAAATTGAACCGAACAGAACTGTAGAATAAACCAAACGTAGGGTAATTGTTTGTAGAAGGAATCGCGCGTTGCGAGCAAATGAGACAGGTCGCCATGCGCAAAGAGGGGCTGGAATTTGGCCAGCAGCGATTGAGACGGGCCGATGATGAACCAGCGGGGCCGGGAAAAGGCCAACAACGGGTTCCTTTGTTATCCAGCGATGTATCCAGATGCCAGCTTTATTGTTCCAGCGGCTATACATATACGTACCGTACAAGTGTATGGCTCCAGTTTGCGTGACGCTTTGTGTGTTGGCTACTTGGTAGGTCTCGTTTTGCTCCCAATTTGGTTTGCTAAACGAGCCAACGTTCTACTTGCTCTACTTCGGCAACACTGGTCAGCATGTAGGTACATAGGCCGCATCACATAATATGTACATACATGTATGTAGGTATACCACCACCGTAGGATTGACTACCAAGCCAAACATCTTGCTTCTCGCACTAAAATGAATTTCTCACCGCCATCAGTTCCAGAACCCAACTTGAGAGAAGACGAAGTCGGGTCGGGTTTAGTTCCCAATCTAATTAAGTCTGGGTTTCCTAAGCTGTTGAATGTATGCTAGCGCTTGAGCGAGCGAAGCCACCCAGACTGGTAAGGTTGAAGTGATGTCCGACGCATAAAGAATTTTGTGCTTGTCAAACGGCATCAAACATTGGAAGATGATTAGCGATTTTGCGAACTTTGAGGCTGTCTGGGATAGATAGAGTATTAAAAAGTAATAAAGAGTAGAAAGTAATAAAAAGTAATAAAAGGTAGATGAAATTCTTAACGAGTAAGTAGAAGTAAAGTAATTTCACACAAAATCCCATCGAGTAAGTAAAAGTACTTTTACTTACTCGTTACCTACTTTTTAAGAATTTTTAAAAAGTACTTCGGCAACACTGATGCTGACCATATTGGCTAGATGTATTGTAGCAACGGATCGTGAGGGTATGTATATTATGTAAACAAAACATACCGTAGTTATTTCTTGCAATGTGCTGTAGGTCATTATCAATGCAATACATACAGTATAATGTGACGTAGCAAAACTGCAGCGCGGAAGTTCGCTTCAACTTGGATTTCTTCAGCGACCAGAAGGTGGAAAGAGAATTCAACAGTCGAGCCGACTGAAATCGCACAGCGCCGTAACACCGACCCAACTTCGTTTTCTCTCCAGAAAAGTGTGACACCGTACAGCACAAATCACGAACTGCATGTCAAAGTTCTTGAGAGTCCCACGAACCCACGAACTTTCCTTGTACGTATCTTTTGCACAGAGCAGTTACGGCAATCCACGGTAGCAGAGCCTTGCAAAAGCGAACAGTGCGGCAGTGAGCGGTACAGCAGAGAACCTTACAATGTGCAATTGCAACAGCGCCGAACAGTACGACAATGCTCGCGCAGGCAATTCTAGCCGCTTCAGCGGCTATTTCGCTTGCAACAGGACAGATCTTGCAACAGGACAATCGGCCCGCTCTCTAGCATTTGTTTTGCGCGCCGCTTTGTACGGCGCGTTCGCGAGGCACTTATGTAGCGCCATTAGCTTGCAACAGGACAGACTTTCTGCAACAGGACGCTGCAACAGTACAGACGTTACAACAGGATCGTCGCGCGAGGCGACCAGCGCCGTTGGCTCGCAACAGGACAGACCTTTGGGACAGGACAGATTTTGCAACAGGACAAATCTTGCAACAGGACAGATCTTGCAACCGGAAAATCTGCCCGCTTTCTATCATTTGTTTTGCGCGGCGCTTTGTAGTCCAGTCGTCCCTCTATCAGTTGGCCAGTCCACGCCCACTTGAACAAGAAGCCACTGGAACTGCCACACCTGCTGTGGCGCTCTCCAAAGTGAATTGCTGCTCCATCACTGACCGCTTTCCAGATGCCACTTCTGTGACACCATTCCTTATCACTGTACCTCGTCTACAGTACAACTAATCTTGTTTCTCTTCAGATGCTAGGTAAGCGGAAGAGGCCGACTTCCCCCACTGGAGGCCTAGTTGGGGGAATTAACCGTAGGGGTAGCCCTTCTGAGGGTAGTCAGCCTGTGGGCGTGGGGGATCCCCCCGCCGCATCCCAAATAGACAATCAGGAAGAACGTGACTCCGGGGACGAAGACAACGGCGACTTGTCAGACGACGACATTGACGTCCAGAGACATCACCTTGCCCCCTGCGAGCTCGCACTGTCGCAGGACAGCGACGGTGCGGACAGTGACACTGCGGAAGTCCTCAGCAACACACTGGACTTTTGTGCATTTGAATGACTAAGGGCCGGTTGCCGGTCTCTACACGTCAGTGCATCTGTCACGACGCCGTCGACTCACAGGCACCTAGGGTTGTCAACAAAAACTCCGAGTTAAAAAACTAACCAGGCAAGTCGTCCGGGGGACGCAGTATACTCCACAAATTTGAACTCCTACGCACGGTGACTCCTCTCCTGTTGTGGCCTCCTGACACTCCCAATCGCAAAACTAATGCCGAATTCGTGATCTACACCCCAGAATACCCCAGAATCGACATACAACACCCCAGTAGCGGATCCAGGGGGGGGGGCGGTTGTGCGTCCGCCCCCCCCCCCCCATTCGGCCAAACCGCCCCCCCCCCCCATTCCCCCCTCCCGAGAAAAAAAAATTGCGCGGCAGCACCTCCAGAGCAAAAAATTTTCGCCTGCGGCGCTATTTTGTAGCACTTTTGTACTAAAATAGGCCAAAATCGGCCAAAATTTTTGCCTGCGGCGCTATTTTGCAGCACTTTTGTACCAAAATAGGCCAAAATCGGCCAAAATTTTTGCCTGCGGCGCTATTTGAAAGCGTTTCTGTACCAACATAGGCCAAAACTGGCGCAAATTTTCGCCTGCGGCGCAAATTTTTTAATGTGCTTTTATAGCATCTTGGTCCCCTCTGTGGCCTCAAAAATTCCGCCCCCCCCCCCCCCATTCCAAAATCCTGGATCCGCCACTGCAACACCCCTAACTTTCTATGGACTCGCAGAACCAAAATTCTGCACTTGTGGTACGGTAGCATGCGAATTCGTCATAGGTATGTTCAAACATCATCTAAGCGCTAAACAAATGGCAAATTCGTAATCAGCGCCCCCGAAAACCCCGAAATCGAGCATAATATTGGCAAAGTCGACCCGACGCCCAAAATTCAAACGGACGCGGGGGGGATACTGTAGCTTCGACAATTTTTCCAAAATACTTTTCTGGACCAGATTTAAGCGCAGAATCGTTTGAAACCACTTTTGGAACGATTCGGCAACGCATTCGAGCGCTATAGACGCCGAAATGCGAAAATCGCAATTTTCGACCCCGGAGTCGAAAAAGTCGCAGTGTAAGAAAGTTTTTTGTGTTTCGCCCGATTTTCTCCGTTCATGGCTCATTCGATAGAGGACATCCGGGAAGGAGCACCAAGAGCGGTCTCGCCGCTCCAGCTGCTACCTAGCTCGCACAGCAGCCCGTCAAAGTCGACCCGGGGCCAAAATTCGCGAATTTTTCAAATTTGGCGCCAAAATGGGTCCCGCAGCGATCCAATTCATTTCTTCCACCCTCGGCCCTATCGAGTACTACAACATATCAAAAGATAGTATATACCATTATATGCAACTTTTTCGAGTTCTACCTTGCCTAATGCATTTTTCAGTACTTTGAAAATTTTATATTTTTGAATTTCCCGCCAACGGGGTCCCGGAGCGTGACCCCGTTTGTCGTGCAGGTTGCCCACCCACTAGGCCTACCCAACGCAAAAAACCGTTTGCAAATCGGCCGCTTCACGCGCAAACGCCATCCGATCCAAATTACTGCGTTTCGCGCACAATCGCTATATACTCCACACTTTTTGTGGAGTATAAAAACTCAAAAAAACTAATTTTTAGTTTTTTAACAATGGAGGATTAAAAAACTCTAAATAATTAACTAAATTCAAACTACAGGGTGTCCCAGCTATCTATCCGGGGTTTCAATCGTCAATTACTTCCGCATTTTCCGACAAAGTTCAATCAAATTTTCACACGATATAAATACATCTAAGGAATTTTTGTGGACAAAGTTTAAGCTTGCTCCGACGAAAATTGCCTGAATGGCAAGGGTTTGTTGATGATTGGTCAATTTTGTACGTGCGCGTAAATGGAAGTGAGAATACCAACCTTGTATCAACCCCAAACTTTGGTATAACATACTGCAGGATGTTTCTCACAATCTACAAAAAAATCATAGACAATTTGATGGAATGAACAGCAAATGGCGCTGCTTTGCGCAATTTTATGTCAGAAATGGGAGCCACTTTCCCCTGCAGAACGCAGTGAGTTCCGGCACGATGTTGCGCAAAGTGGCGTCATTTCCCATTCGCTGCACCAAATTGTCTGAAGATTTTACAGTTTGTCAGGCACACCCTGCAGTGCGTCATTCCCACCGTTGGGCCTAATATGTGGTGCAAAGCTTGAGAACGGCGGCTGCAAAGGTGGTGTTCCCACTGCACGCACGTACAAAATTGACCACTCATTAGCAAACCCTTGTCATTCAGACAATTTTGGGCGGAGCGAGCTCAAACTCTGCCCACCAAAATTCCTTAGATACCGTAGAATTACCTAACTTTGGGCCACTTTTCTTCGCCTTCGAATGCTGACTCCAGCCGATCAAAGAACGCGTTGATCTGTTCCACCTTGACTTGCGCTCTGTTGCGCGTAATGTTCGTCGGCTTTCGCACTGACAGCTTGGAGTGACGTTGAATGAAGTTCCTCGCCCATTTGTAGCCAGGTCGGTTGTCAATAAAGCGACTGTCGCCGGTTTTGCCTGACTTTTGCAGATAGATTTCAACGAAGTCTTGGAGTTTCTTTGGCGTCATGGCGTAGTTCCCTTTCTGTCTGAGAATGATGTAGTTCTCAAACATCTGCTCCTCTTCGTGAGTGAAGGCCGCCTGGCGACCCGGCTTCTTCTCGTGATTGCCATACTTCTTATTCTGAAGGGTACTGCGCGGGATGTCGTACAGCTTCGCAGCCTTTCGTTCTGACAGTTCTCCATTCTGAATTTGTTCCAGTACCAGCTCGAGTGGCACGCTGTACCCTTTGTACCGCCGCTTGAGAGCCAACGGCCGGTTTGCCGACATCGTTATTCTCACCTCTAAAGCCAATTGCGAAAACGGCGCGGCACGTAATTATTTGCGGCCGATGGACTGGGTTGGTGTATTGGGGAAGGGGGGGGGGGGGGGGGGGGGGGGGTTGAGGTGGGAGAGGGCTGATCGGACTGCGCGCGCTCGGCGGCGAAAGTTGCGCATTGCGCAAGGGGCGACAGAGTGGACGTTAGAGGGAAAGGGGCTCTCAGCGTATGGTATCCTTGCCCAGCGCCGCCTTACGCCTATACGTGCAAGTAAGGCCTGCCGGCTCTGTTGCAATTGTGGTGGAAAAGGAAGGGCAGAAAGTCTGGCCGCGCAGGGGCAGAGTAAGGGGGCGTCTTTACGACTGTTGTTGCCCTGGCCTAAAGTTAGGCAAAATCGTGAAAAAATCCACAAATAAGTGAATTGTAGCCCGATTGATAAACATTTTTCGCCGAAATTTCCAGAAGATGTTCCCAGACATGTTTTCCATTAACAGTGGAAGAATCACGATTGTGACGTTGCCAGACGATAAGTTATTCGCTTCACCGCAACATGCACTCAAAAGTGACATGCCCTGTTTAACCCCAAAATCGTAGTCATTTTAACTAGTTACAGTGGGAAAACTATGTTCGTTAGCTAGCCAGTAGTGAGGTGCGACAAACTGCCATCTTTCAGCCTGTTTCCTTATGTCACCTGCCATATACAGACAAAACTAAAAGTATTTTTTCGTGGTGGCCCAAAGTTAGGGCCGGCCCAAAGTTAAGTAATTCTACGGTATGTTTGTATCGTGCGCAAATTTGGTCAAATTTCGTTTGAAAATGCGGAAGTTATTAGCGAATGAAACCCCGGATAGATAGATGGGACACCCTGTAGTTTTTTAATTAAAAAACAAAAAATAACTCGAGGCTAGTTATTTAAATCTGTTAAAAAACTTAAATTACTAAGCTCTAGTTATTTAAACTAGTTATTTAATTTTTAGTTTTTTAACTAGTTTTTCAACAATGAAGTTTGGCCAGGCTGCCTATTATCTGCCATTAAAATCTTGCATTTCGTGGCACATGTTGTACCATTTCGATCATAGTGGCACCTTTAGAGTACCCATTCACTCTCCTGACACTACGTATGTACCGGGTGTCCCAAAAAAAGTGAACACTTTTTCTCCAGCTCATAACTCGTTGTTACATTAACAAATCTCAACCAAATTTTGCACGTGCAGACACTATAGTGTTATACTCCAGTGCACCAAATTTTGTCCACGAAGTCCTGACACAAGCATGGCTACAGTCGGGTCTAGTGTGGTACATGCAAAACAACTTCGAACGCAGTCCCCGTGTTTCAAGAGCACAAACTGCCATCGAATACTGCTTAGATCAGCGCCAGGGGCCGACAAATCGTACCGTGTATCAAATTTAGCTTCGATGTGTTCCACATTAACCTTAGCAACAGCCTCCAGCCTAGCGTGAAAGCCGAAACCTTTCCATTCCAAGAATGCACTCCGAAATCGCGTCTTGGGGAAGATTCATTCTAACTCCCAAATCTTTCTTTTCAAAGCATCCAACAACACAAATGTTGTGCTTTGGATACTTTTATATACATTTTGCATAATTTTTTGCGTTGCCAACAGTTGCAGAAGGGTATAATCAAAAGACGCCATCCTGCCTGAACCGTGCACGGAGCGCGAAGAGATTTGAGTCCGGACAGTTCGTGTGCTCGTAAGTCAAGTAATCCTGAACCGATTCGGCTGAAAGAAAAAGTGTTTACTTTTTTCTGGGACACCCGGTACAGAACATTTTGACAAGACACAACAGCACATTTTTGGGCCAAGTTTTTCCATGCCAGTTAAACAAGCTGTGTGTGTAAAAAGTTCAACCTATACTTTGTGTCTGTCAAATCTTTGTGAACAGTGAATTTCATTCGCATAATTAGCCGCATCTAGCGAACGGTATCTTGAAAACGTGTACCACAATTCAAATGCAGCTATTACCCGATACGGTTGTCTGTACAACTGATCTAAAGCTCAGTGATATCGCCGCGTTCGCTATATGGTATCGGCATGATACGACGCCGTTCATCTGAAGTTTTATACCTGTGGGAATACGCCACATCGAACAAAAAAGCTTGCCAACTGTTTGGTGCAGTCGTTCTCTACCAGGAATTTCGTTTGTTGTGCGCATTTCTGCGTTATGACGCTTTTGACAATTTGTAGAATTTTGGCAAATTGTGGCGTATTTCTATAAAATTCCATAATTGCAAACAATTTCTTTTGTGTTACAAATTATCCGCGGTCTATGCTCTTTCGATTTCTGAAGAAATATCGCCGCTGGTCCATCAGGCGACAAAGTCGAATTTCGACATTATTATATTTTAATCTACATTACTATGCTAGCTAGGCCTTTTGTCCGTCTGTCCGTAACGCTTGCCTTCCTAGCACTTCGCCACGCACGCGGTCGCTAGCACTTCGCCACGCCAAGCTTCAGCACGCACGCGCTAGGAAGCCAGCAGGACGCCAGCGGCGTCCCGCAGAGAAACTCGCTCGCTTCGATCGATCGGCCGCAGAGAATCAATCGCTGCACGGCCAGCGTCGCCTGTTGCTGCCTGCCTTCAACGCAGGCTTTGCCTGAACAGTACGGCAATGCACGGTAGCAGAGCCTTGCAAAAGCGAACAGTGCGGCAGTGCGCGGTACAGCAGAGAACCTTGCAATGTGCAATTCAAAAGGGCCGAACAGTACGACAATGCTCGCGCAGGCAATTCAAGCCGCTTCAGCGACTATTTCGCTTGCAACAGGACAGATCTTGCAACAGGACAATCGGCCGGCTCTCTAGCATTTGTTTTGCGCGCCGCTTTGTACGGCGCGTTCGCGAGGCAGTCAACGCCATTATGTATTGTAGCTTGCAACAGGACAGACTTTCTGCAACAGGACGCTGCAACAGTACAGACGTTGCAACAGGATCGTCGCGCGAGGCGACCAGCGCCGGTGGCTCGCAACAGGACAAACCTTTGCAACAGGACAGATTTTGCAACAGGACAAATCTTGCAACAGGACAGATCTTGCAACCGGAAAATCTGTCCGCTTTCCTATCATTTTTTAGCACTCCGACCCCAAAAGGGGCGGAGTGCTATAGTGGAGCTGCTCCCGATCAAAATTTTCCACCCAAGATTTCTCGCACGTGGTTCATCCGATTTGGACGGGGTTTTTTTTAATCGATAGCTCTCGAGGGATAGTAGGTGTGGACGGACCTTCGTTTTTTTCGCGTAGTGGGAAAATTTTGAGAAAAATTCAAAAATTTGCATTTTTACTTACTGGAGAGGTGTTCCCCCAAGATTACTTTTTGGAATCATGGACCGATTTCGATGCCCTTTAGATATGTTGTAGTCCTCTACGAGAGCTTTTGCGGAAAAAAAATCCCGAGCCAATCGGCCGACGCGTTCTCGGGTTACGGTAGCCGAAAGTGGTTTTTTGACAAAAAGTTGCCTTTCAAAAATCCTAGTAAATCAGCGAGTTGTTCGATCGGGCCAGATATCTCCAATCGGCAAGATTATCATGTTCTCTTTCGTTTAAGACCAAAATCTCTGAAGTCCGCCGCGGAAATCTTGAGTTCTGATTTGGCAACGGGTCTCCATCGGGGGTCGAAAATTCCAATTTTCGACTTTCGGCCGTTTTAGCGCCCGATTGCGATGATTTATGGCCAAATGGACTGCACCACGCGATTCCCCGTTGAGAACTGATCCGGAATCGATTTTCAAAAATATTTTTTCGGCTACCGTACCCCGGCCGCGTCCAAAATTCGAATTACCACCCCGGTGGTCAAAATCAATGTTGGAGTCGATCCCGGTGCTTTCGAGGTCGCTGATGCCGAATCCGGCGTTATTTTAGCGTTTCGGATCAAGATTGGCGAGTTTTGGTCGAAAATCGACCTACCGTAGACCTACGTCAACGAAACTGGAAGTGTGGTAATTGTACGGTTGAAGTGTCGATTCTAGGGTATTTCGCGGCGAGGAACGCGAATTCGCTATTGGTTTCTCCATTTTGTGTCGATTTTGCCATCAAACAGCCACTTTGCTAATGCCGAAATTCAAATTTGAATGCAACTTTTACCGTACTCTCCTCAAACAATGATGTAACTTAAATTTGCGCGCGCATTCAAACTGCTGAATTGAAGGAAATGCTGTGGGGAAAGAAGACGTGGTAAAGTAAGGATTTGCGCATGAATTGTCAATTCTTCCCGTCCAAAATGGCAAGGCGAGTCTGCGATTGGCGCAGCCTCGAATCTTAGCTGCCGGCTACTGGTTGAATCGAAGCGAAATGGCGCATTTTGGGCTCAGTTCGGCCTGGTCTACAGGATTTCGGTGGAGTTCTGCTGCGCGCCGGCCGGTCCTTGTAGGTGGAGGGAATATGCGTACTCTGAAACTCGCGCGCCGGCGGAATTTCTGGAGAATCTTTGGGCGGAAATCGGCCTTATTTCTCATGATAAGTGAGTTGCAGTCTGCTTTCTCCCGTTCTGGTCGGAGTGCTTCACTGCAGGCTCTCCTGCACGTTTCCCTTGTTTGCGCTGCGCTTTGTACGGCGCGTTCGCGAGGCAGTCAACGCTGTTGGCTTGCAACAGGACAGACTTTCTGCAACAGGACAAATGTTGCAACAGTACAGACGTTGCAACAGGATGCTCGCGCGAGGCGACCAGCGCCATTGGCTCGCAACAGGACAGACCTTCTGCAACAGGACAGATTTTGCAACAGGACACATCTTGCAACAGGACAGATCGTGCAACAGGACAGACCTTGCAACAGGACAGATTTTGCAACAGGACAAATCTTGCAACAGGACAAATCTTGCAACAGGACAGATTTTGCAACAGGACATTTTGCAACAGGACAGACCTTGCAACAGGACAGATCTTGCAACAGGACAGATCGTGCAACAGGACAGATCTTGCAACAGGACAGATCTTGCAACAGGACAGATCTTACAACAGGACAGATCTTGCAACAGGACAGATCTTGCAACAGGACACATCTTGCAACAGGACAGATCGTGCAACAGGACACATCTTACAACAGGACAGACCCTGCAACAGGACAGATCTAGCAACAGGACAGACCCTGCAACAGGACAGATCTTGCAACAGGACAGACCCTGCAACAGGACAGATCTTGCAACAGGACAGATCTTGCAACAGGACAGACCCTGCAACAGGACAGATCTTGCAACAGGACAGATCTTACAACAGGACACATCTTGCAACAGGACAGACCCTGCAACAGGACAGATCGTGCAACAGGACAGATCTTGCAACAGGACAGATCTTGCAACAGGACAGATCTTACAACAGGACAGATCTTGCAACAGGACACATCTTGCAACAGGACAGATCGTGCAACAGGACACATCTTACAACAGGACAGACCCTGCAACAGGACAGATCTAGCAACAGGACAGACCCTGCAACAGGACAGATCTTGCAACAGGACAGATCTTACAACAGGGCAAATCTTACAACAGGACAGATCTTGCAACAGGACACATCTTGCAACAGGACAGATCGTGCAGCAGGACAGACCTTGCAACAGGACAGATTTTGCAACAGAACAGATTTTGCAACAGGACAAATCTTGCAACAGGACAGATTTTGCAACAGGACAGATTTTGCAACAGGACAGACCTTGCAACAGTACAGATTTTGCAACAGGACAGACCTTGCAACGGGACAGATCTTGCAACAGGACAGACCTTGCAACAGGACAGATCTTGCAACAGGACAGATCGTGCAACAGGACAGATCTTGCAACAGGACAGACCTTGCAACAGGACAGATCTTGCAACAGGACAGACCCTGCAACAGGACAGATCTTGCAACAGGGCAGATCTTACAACAGGGCAAATCTTGCAACAGGACAGATCTTGCAACAGGACAGACGTGGCAACAGGATGGTCGCGCGAGGCGAACAGCACCGTTGGGTCGCAACAGGATAGATCTTTCAACAGGACAGATCTTTCAACAGGACAGATCTTTCAACAGGACATACCTTGTAACAGGAGAGACCTGGCAACAGGACAGGCCTTGCAATAGGACAGGCCTTGCAACAGGACAAACAAACCCTGCAATAGAACAGACCCTTCAACAGGGCAAATCTTGCAACAGGTCAGACCTTGACAATGAACAGGGCGGACGTTGCGGCGCGCGTGCGAGGCGACCAGCGCCGTTGGCTCACAACGGGACAGACCTTGCAACGGACAGACCTTGAACAGGACAGATCATGCAACAGGACATTGCGGCCATTGACGACTACATTCCATGGTATTCAGATCTCAGGAATTCTTCTGCAACGGGAAGGATTGTAAATATCTCTGAATTGCAGTCTTTCAAAACTGTAGAACCATGTCACAAATTCTTATTGGCTTACGACCTTTCAATTTCTGCATTCACATTTGTCAATAAATGACGTTCTATTTTTGTCAATTTATAGAATTTTGATAAATACATAATCGTGTATTTCTATTAAATTCCACATTTGCAAAAAATTCGTCTGTGTTACAAATTATCCGCGGTCTATGCTCTTTCCATTTCGAAATTTCGCCGCTAGCTCATCAGGCGAAAAAGTCGATTTTGATATTTTCATATTTTAATTGTCAATATCTCCAAATTGCAATTTTTCAAAACTGAAAAACTATGTCACAAATTCTTACTGGCTTGCGACCTTTCAATTTCTGCATTCACATTCGTCAATAAATTACGTTCTATTTTTGCCAATTTGTGAAATTTCGGCAAACAATTTCGTATTTCTGTCAAATTTCACATCGACAAAAAATTTCTTTCGTGCTACAAATTATCAGCGGTCTGTGCTCTTTCCATTTCTGAAGAAATTTCGCGGCTAGTTCATCAGGTGAACAAGTCGATTTTCGACATTTTTGAAATTTAATTGTGAATATCTTGAAAATGCGAAATTAGCAACAGAAACGGACATCGGATCCGTACTCAGCGACCTTGACTCTACTTGACCACATATGTCACATATCTAACTTCGGTGCGACGGACAGACACACACACAGACACACACTGTCAACCGTATATATACACCTCGCCGCGCTGAGGCGCGGCGAAAAAACTAGTTTTTATTAAAAAACTACTCACGTTTTTTAATTGCTTGAAATTTAAAAAACTTAAATAACTATAAGCGAGTTTTCTAAATTTGTTAAAAAATTTAAATAACTACCACCTAGTTTTTTAATTGGTTAACAAGCTATGTGTGTAAAAAGTTCAACCTATACTTTGTGTCTGTCAAATTTCGGTGAACAGTATAGTGAACTTTGTACACATCGTTAGCCGCATCTGGAGAAAGTGTCTTGAGAATGTGTACCTTAATGCCAAGTGCAGCTATCCCCACGATACGGTTGTCTGTACAGCTGATCTAAAGCTCAGTGATATCGCCGCGTTCGCTATATGTTATCGGCATGATACGACGCCGTTTATCTGATGTTTCCTACCCTGTGTGAAAACTCCACATCCAACAAAAAAACTTGCCAAAAGTTCGGTACGAGCGAATTCCTGTGTTCGGCGTACGCATTTCTGTTTCTGAGTGCACATTCATCAATAAACAGCTGTTCTGGCCATCAGGCGAAAATGTCGATTTTGACATTTTTTTATAAATTTTAATTCTAAATATCTCGAAATTGGAATTTATTAAAACTGTAAAACTACGTCACAAATTCTTATTGGCATACGGTCTTACCATTTCTGCGTTCAAATTCGTCAAAAAAACGACGTTCTATTTTGTTGATTTATGGGATTATGAAAAATAATCACGTATTTATGTTTAATTTCATATTTGCATAAAATTTCTCTTGTGTTACAAATTATCCGCAGTTCATACTCTTTCCATTTCTGAAGAAATATCGTCGCTATATCAGCAGGTGAAAAAGTCGATTTTTGACATTTTCATATTCTGATTGAAAATATCCCAAAATTGCAATTTTTAAAAACTGCAAAACTATGTCACAAATTCTTATTGGCATACGACCTTTCCATTTCTGCATTCACATTCGTCAATAAATGACGTTGTATTTTAGTCAATTTATGCAATTTTGACTAATAATCGCGTATTTCTATTAAATTCCACATTTGCAAAAATTTCTTTTGTGGTACAAATTATCCGCGGTCCATGCTCCTTCCATTTCTGAAGAAATTTCGCGGCTAGCGCATCAGACGAAAAAAGTCGATTTTCGACATTTTCGAATTTTAATTGCGAATATCTCGAAAATGCGAAATTAGCAACAGAAACGGACATCGGATCCATACTCAGCGACATCGACTCTACTTGACCACATATATCACTGACTTTACTTCGGTGCGACGGAAACACAGACAGACACACACACACACACACACACACATTGTCAACCGTATATATACACCTCGCCGCGCTGAGGCGCGGCGAAAAAACAAAAATTAACTCGTCGGGAGTTTTTGTTGACAACCCTGCAGGCACCTACTCCAGTCAATTTTCCAGCATTATCCAGCGGTTACAAAGGCTAATTGGAAAGCAATAGCCGTAGATCGTGCCGCGCTGAGGTCGCGGTGCTGCCGGTATCTCACGGACGCCCAGGTGAGGCAGCTGACCTTCAACAGGAACCAGAGTCCGGTGGAAGCAGTACACTCAACAAACCAATACTCCTATACATGTGTAGGAGGCCAAGTCAACGGCCAAGCCCGGCTAAGGCCGGAGGGTAGAATACAGTGCCAGAAGAGCAGCAAGTAGGCGAATGAGTGGCCGAGAGTTGAAACAAATGGCCCGCCCACCCATACCTTTTGTGTATTCTGAGAAATGCGCCCTCGTCGAATTGAGGGTCTTGCCCTCGAACCCGCAGGCGAGGCACACCCCCTTCTTTGGGAGGCGGCTCCAGCTGGCCACGGAGTCGACGTAGTGATCGTCCGCGTGTTCTCCCATCTGCGTGATGGGCACCTGAAGAGAATTCAGTAATTCATACAATAGGTAGGCAACTAAACACAAGCTAGGGTTTTATCCAGGCAAGTGGTCGGGAGGGCGGAGGGGTGGGGGCGCAGTATAATCCACAAATCAACTTCTCCACCCACTGACTCCTTCGCCGCAATACGCTCATTTTAGTCCCAATTGTCCTCGAAGAGCGCTGAATCTCTCCCGGGCGCGGTTTTACGATGCCTGCGTGCGATTCGCACTATGGGTTCTACAGCGCCGCCTGCCGGCTGCGAGCGCGTCAGGATACGACATGATACGACGCCGTTTATCTGATGTTTCCTACCTGTGTGAAAACGTCACATCCAACAAAAAACTTGCCAAAAGTTTGGTGCGAGCGAATTCCTGTGTTCAGCGTACGTATTTCTGTTTCCGAGTGCACATGCATCAATAAGTAAACAGCCGTTCTGGCCATCAGACGAAAACCTGGATTTTGACATTTTTTAAATTTTAATTCTAAATATTTCGAAATTGGAATTTATTAAAACTGTAAAACTATGTCACAAATTCCTATTGGCATACGGCCTTGCCATTTCTACGTTCAAATTCGTCAAAAAACGACGTTCTATTTTGTTGATTTATGGAATTTTGAAAAATAATCACGTATTTCTATTAAATTCCATATTTGCAAAAAATTTATCTTGCGTTACAAATTATCCGCAGTCTATACTCTTTCCATTTCTGAAGAAATTTCGCCGCTATATCAGCAGGTGAAAAAGTCGATTTTCGACATTTTTATATTTTGAATGAAAATATCCCAAAATTGCAATTTTTAAAAACTGCAAAACCATGTCACAAATTCTTACTGGCATACGACCTTCCCATTTCTGCATTCACATTTGTCAATAAATGACGTTGTATTTTAGTCAATTTATGCAATTTTGACAAATCATCACGTATTTCTAACAAATTCCACATTTCCGAAAATTTCTTTTGTGTTACAAATTATCCGCGGTCCATGCTCCTTCCATTTCTGAAGAATTTTCGCGGCTAGCGCATCAGACGAAAAAGTCGATTTTCGTCATTTTCGAATTTTAATTGCGAATATCTCGAAAATGCGAAATTAGCAACAGAAACGGACATCGGATCCGTACTCAGCGGCATCGACTCTACTTGACCACATATGTCACTGACTTTACTTCGGTGCGACAGAAACACAGACAGACAGACAGACACACTCACACACACACACACACATTGTCATCCGTATATATGTCACGGGGAGAACCCGAGTTCAGGGAGAACCCGAGTACTCGGGTTCTCCCTGGTTAGTTAGTGAAAACCCGAGTACTCGGGTTCTCACTGATGCAGCTGGTGAGAACCCGAGTAGAGTGGCGTGGGCGGCAAGCCGCGTTCGGCCGAGGGCGCCCGTACTGCACAATGAGCCCTATCAAGTTAGTGGACAGCTAATCGCCAGCTTTCAATTTTTTTAACAGCATTTGCTTTGGAAAGCACTTGTAACATTATTTGGGAAAGTCCGGTTGACATTTGGTTTAATGCGTTAATTGACAGTCCACGTATCTTTGACAGCTGTATATTCCTTTGAACACAGGCTATGCTTAGGCTCGCCCTGCGCCCACAGTGCACAAGAGTCAGTCGGCGTCGCAGTCTGGCGGGTCGAAGCTTATGCTTAACGCGACCGGTGACCGACTTCAGGGCGCGCGTAGCGCGCCCTGAAGTTGGTGGTCGCGCTAAGCCTCAGTTTTCGACCCGCCAGGCGCGACGCCGGCCGAGTTTTAGTGCAAACGATAAGTGGAATGGACACTCCTCCATGTACTTTACCTCCTGCTCAGGCCGGCCGTGTCTCGCCGACCAGAGATTGTGCGGCTTGTCGGCCCACGCCAGTCTACTCGGGGTCTCACTAACTGCATCAGTGAGAACCCGAGTACTCGGGTTCTCACTAATTATTCAGGGAGAACCCGAGTACTCGGGTTCTCACTGAACTCGGGTTGTCACTTTAACATATACACCTCGCCGCGCTGAGGCGCGGCGAAAAAAGTTGAGTTGTTTCGCCGCGCCTCAGCGCGGCGAGGTGTATAATATACGGTTGTCAATGTGTGTGTGTGTGTGTGTGTGTGTGTGTCTGTCTGTCTGTCTGTCTGTCCGCGCATCGAAATAAGATATGTGACGTATGTGGTCAAGTAGAGTCGAGGTCGCTGAGTACGGATCCAGTGTCCGTTCCTGTTGCTAATTTCACATTTTCGAGATATTCGCAATTAAAATTCCAAAATGTCGAAAATCGACTTTTTCGTCTGATGAGCTAGCGACGAAATTTCTTCAGAAATGGAAAGAGCATAGACCGCGGATAACTTGTAACACAAAGGAAATTTTTTGCAAATGTGGAATTTAATAGAAACACACGATTATTTATCATAATTCCATAAATTGACACAAATAGAACGTCGTTTATTGACTAATGTGAATGCAGAAATGGATAGGTCGTACGCCAATAAGAATTTATGACATGGCTTTACAGCTTTGAAAATTGCAATTTAGAGATATTTACAATTAAAATACGAAAATGTCAAAAATCGGCTTTTCCACCCGATGAGCAAGCGACGAAATTTCTTCAGAAATGGAAAGAGCATAGCCATCAGACGAAATGTCGATTTTGACATTTTTTTGAATATTAACTCTAAGTATCTCGAAATTGGATTTTATTAAAACTGTAAACCATGTCACAAATTCTTATTGGCATACGGCCTTACCATTTCTGCGTTCAAATTTGTCAAAAAACGACGTTCTATTTTGTTGATTTATGGAATTTTGAAAAATAATCACGTATTTCTATTAAGTTCCATATTTTGCAAAAAAAAATTCTTTTGCGTTACAAATTAACCGCAGTCTATACTCTCTTTCCATTTCTGAAGAAATTTCGCCGCTATATCATCAGGTGAAAAAGTCGATTTTCGACATTTTCATATTTTGAATGAAAATATCTCGAAATTGCAATTTCTAAAAAACTGTAAAGCTATGTAACTAATCCTTATTGGCATACGACCTTTCCATTTCTGCATTCACATTCGTCAATAAATGACGTTGTATTTTAGTCAATTTATGCAATTTTGACAAATAATCGCGTATTTCTAT
>JASAMZ010001168.1:0-14244 GCA_030248115.1 Linhomoeus sp. GSCO2_2 | reverse complement strand
GCCTATGACAGATTTGTAATATTTGGTGCTTGATAAAACCGAAAATATGGCCTGTTTCTTGTCCATTCCGGCAAAGAAGACGAACGAAGTAAATTTGGTCACTCCTCTGAAGCAGTTCGTGGCTAGTTCTAGTTTGGCGTCCGGATCAGATAGTTCGAACATCGATGAGTCACTGCAAGAATTCCACAAGATGCGCTCGCGCGCGGTTTGCCAGCCGCTCGACAGACACGAGAGCTCTCTTGAAGTTCTCTACAGGTTTGTTGGCGCGAAAGAACGTCTGGCTTTCCTGCTGTCTTGCTTGGAGTGTGCACTCTTCATTTAGATATTTCGACCAGCTGAGCGCTGTCGAGACGAAGTTCCCTCTGACGCCGACGCAGATACCGATCGCTTTCAAATGGAAGGATGCATTCGACAAAGGCTCACTACTCTTCGGCAAGGCTTCTCTGAGTAAGGTGACTTTGTATTGTGGGAGGGGGGTGGGGTCCATTCCATTACAACTGTCTGTCTATACATCATATGGTCGCACCGTCTTCTCATTGCGCAGCGCTCAGCCACGGCAGCTTCGAGAAGGCCTGCGTAGCCTTCAACTTGGGCGCCATGCAGTCGCAGGTGGCGGCCTCGCAGCTGTTGGGCACGGACGAGGAGCTGAAGACGGCCGCCAAGCTCTTTCAGGTCGCCATCCAAGAACAACGTTTGCGCCATGCACCTTGGAAGCACTGCGCTTCAATTTCAGCAGAGCGCCGGCGCGTTCACTTACCTCAAGGAGACGGTGTTGTCGCTGGTGCCCCAGGAGCCCACTCTCGACCTGATGCCCGACACACTGCACGCCTTGGCCGCTCTCATGCTGGCCCAGGCGCAAGAGGCCATCTATCTCAAGGCTGCAAAAGGTGCCTTGTTTTGGCGCAAGTTTTGGAATCGCTGCGGCTGTGCTACTGTTTGTGTAGTCGATGTTCTTCCCCTCGCTTCAGACAAGATGAAGCCTCTGCTGCTGGTGAAGATCGCCGCCCAGTGCGCCGACTTCTACCAGGACGCGGCGAAACAGTGCGGCCGGGAGATGTTCAAGACGCTCTTCGACAAGGTCTGTGCGCAAGTGCGCGCAGTTGATAGGTCACTGTTTAGAGCCTCGATGGCGATGCATCTCATGTGTGTGCCCCTTCTCTCAGGAGTGGCAGCCGACGCTGAACGGCAAGTGGTTCGCCTTCGATTGCCTGGCGCAGTACCACCGCGCCGTTGTCTGCGGCGAGAAGAAGGAGATCGGCGAGGAGATCAGCCGGCTGACGGAGGCCGAGCGACTCATGAAGTCGGCCCAAAGTTACTTCGTGGCCGCCGGCGTGGCCAACGCCTTCCGCCCAGAGATGGAGATCGTCCAAAAGGCGCTGACGCAGGCCAAGAAGGACAACGACTTCATAGTGAGAGAACGACGGCGAGAGAACGTTGCTTCCATCCGTAGAAGTATCAAATGCGATCCCCTTCAGTACCACGAGCGGATACCGGACATCAAGTCGCTGGAAGCGTTGCCCAGAGCGGTGCTCGCCAAACCCACCCCGCTGACCAACCCCATTAGCTCCCGATTCAAAGGTGAACTGTATAATGTGTAATGCGATGTGTATTGATTGGACGCCGGCTGTTGCAGACCTGTTCGAGTCTCTGGTGCCGCTGGCGGTGCAGCAGGCGCTGGCCATGTACGACCAGAGGAAGACGGAGATCATCAACGGCGAGTCTGGCCGTCTGCGCGAGAGCACGCAGCTCATGAATGGGTGGGTGTTGAGGCGACAACAACTGTGCTTGCCTTCATAGCTGCACTATTATGTCTATTTTAGTATTCTGGCCTCGTTGAACCTGCCGGCGGCTCTGGAGGACGTCGGCCAGCAGCAGGGCGTACCCGACTCCATTCGAGAGAAGGCGGCCAAAGTGAAGCAGGCGGGAGGCGCCGACGCACTCAGAAGGGCCATCGGCGAACTGCCCTCACTGTTCAAGAGGAACAAGGAGATTCTGGACGAGGTACGATCCAATTCTTGTGCAGCACAGTTGCTTACTGTGATGGCTATAGGCGTGGAATCAGATCCGATTACGATTGAATAGTTTCGTGTCTTCCTTCTGTTGCCACTTCTATACTTCGTGTCGCGGCGAACACCACGTCAGGAGAACTTGTTAGATTTCAATGCAGTAGGTACAAACTTGTGCCAAGACTCCTTGGATAGCAGCTACCTATCTCACCTTCCCTGCGCAGACGACGCGCCTGCTGACGGAGGAGAAAGGGGCGGACGACCAGCTGCGCGAGCAGTTCAAGGAGCGCTGGACGCGCGTCAAGAGTCAGCAGCTGACGGAGCCTCTCTGGCAGGAGATCGGCAAGTACCGCCAGATCATCGACACGGCCAGCAACGCCGACGGCATCGTCAAGCAGAAGTTCGACTCCTCCGAGCGCGGCATCACGCTGCTGGGGAAGAGCGAGGTGCGCCGTTCTAGCGACGATATCAAATGCTTGTTAGCTAACAGCAACTGTAATGTTGGGATGAAGTGGTCCAAGGGACCCACCCTGCACTCTGCAAAGAAGGGTCGTTGCGTTCTTTGCAGACGGAGCTGCAGCAGGCGATTCCGACGTCGGCGCCGGCGAGCGGTGGCGACACGGCCGATAGCGCGGCCGCCGTCTCCGAGCTGAAGGCCATGATGTCGGAGGTGGAGGCGATACGCGCCGAGAGGGACGCGCTCGAGAAGGAGCTCAAAGACAAGACCTTTGACATGAGTCAGCCTGCGCAATTTCTTTCCCCCGCCTGTTGTCGACACTACAACGTCGCCCATTCTCCTGCAGGCGCCCCCTTCCTCAAAGCGTTGAGTGCGTCCGGCCTGATTTCCGACGAGCAACAGATATCGACAGCAAAACTGAACGAACTCTACGGTCCGACTCGGGAACAGATCAGCGCCAGCATTGCCAAGCAGGAGGCACTCATGGGCAGAGTTCAGGTGAGACGGTGTGCTTTTTTTGCGCGCTTTCAAAGTTCAAAGTTTTTCCTGGACCAATACGACACAGTACAATGTAAAGGAATCCAAATGCGAGCGTGTGTGGGCAACATATTGTGGCTCCATTGGGCGTCGCCTTCCATTCCATCGTTCGTCACACTTGTGGTTGATTCACACTTTGCGTCGCTCAGAAAAGCTCATCGATCGCGTGTGTTTCACACCTGGCTCACTCTTTTCAAACTCTTTTCTTCCACACGCATGCGAGGGGATGGTCACTGTGGGCGCGAATCGCACAGGTCAGCGTCATCACAAGCACAGAAGCAGCGCGCAAGCTTGGGGATATCAGACGATCACGAGGTCGCTGCTTCGCGGGTTGTTGTCGTCGTCAGTGGGTTGTCTATCCTCTGGAGGCGCCGCTGGTCATCTTCAGTGTGACTTCGGTGGCCATAAGAAGGAACTCCTCGTATGTGACGGTGATCTTTCCCAGCCGACTCTTGTCCTTGTCGCGGAAGACGGCCGTCAGCGTCTGCAGGTGGACGCACAGCTGGATGAAGTCGTCGAAGTTCATTTGCCCACTTCGAGTGCGGTCGAAACGACTCATCAGCACGTCGTGGAATCTGTCTGAAAATGAGAGGAGGATATCGGAACATAGTGTGGGAGCAGACTTTGACATGTCAGGAAGTAAAGCAGGGAAGGGACCGGATAGGTTGTAGCCGAAGGCGTTGGTGCACTGCTTGAGCTCTCGGCGGCAGATGTTGCCCGAATTGTCCTTGTCGAAGCGCATGAAGGTCGTCTGCCAGTCCTGCACGTATTTCCACAGCGAGCCGAACTCCTGCTTGTTGATCTGGCCGTCGCCCTTCTTGTCGAACAGACCTGCAATGGTACTGTGTGTGTGTGCCCCTGTGTACATGCAGCTGCCATCAATGTACATTGTCTGTCGATTGGTTGGCCACAACCGACCTATGAGCATGTGGACGGTGTTGGGATTGAAGGCGACGTTGGTGCCGTTGCTCAGCGACTGCTGCAGTTCGGCAGCGTCGATGGCGCCGCTTTTGTCCGTGTCGATTGCCTCGAACATCCGCTGAATCTGCCCCTCTGTCAGTCGCGACGGAGGCTCACTTGCGGTCCGACTACTGAAGGAAAGCGTCAACTGTAGGCTTTGGCACAGGTAGAAAGCGATGATTCAGTGGGCACGAACGAAGTCGACTGTTGCTGGGACTGCGAGCGCCTTCTTCGGTTCCTGGACGACGACTGAGGCGCCGGTCGCTGCTGTGGCGGCGCGGAAGGAGGCGCTCTGCTGCTGCTGGGGTAGTAGTGGCCGCCGCTGTAGTAACCCTGCTGCTGAGGGGCCGCCGGACGCACCATCCGAAGCGGGGGAGCGGCAGGCGCCGCGTAGTAGACCGGCGGCGGCGGCGGGTAGTACTGGCCCCAGTACGACATGGCTTCTTCTCGCTTTGGCTTCTATTCTCTTTTCCCTAAGTCGGCTATAATTTTTTTCTAGGCTACACAAGTCTTCTAGCAAATACAGAATTTCTCGTGGTTGAAGTTGACAGCTCATCAACTGTGATGGATCGAGTGGAATGTTCTTGGCTGATGGCCACTCAACACACAATACTGAACGACGACACAGTTGCGGCCTGGCCTTTGCTGTGCGAACCAAACCTTTCCCATCCCTCAGCGAATGTACTTGACTTCAGGCGGCCAATCAGCGCTTCAGTCAGGCGAAGTCGAGCAGTCGCGGAGTGGAGCGCGAGAACACTCTCAAGATGTTGGCCAGTTCGCACGACGCCTTCATGGAGCTCAAGAACAACCTGGACGAAGGCACCAAGGTGCTGCGATGTGTTGACTCAGGCAGGCGGTTCTCCGAATTCCAGTTGAACTGTGGCTTCCCCGTTTCAGTTCTACAACGACCTGACGCCGCTGCTGGTGCGTCTCCAGCAGAAGGTCTCGGACTTCTGCTTCGCCCGCAAGACCGAGAAGGAGGACCTCGTCAAGGAGCTGCAGCAGGCCGCCGTCGGACAGACGCCTGCCGGTAGGAAGCTTTCTTGACTTGGGCGGAATAATGTCGCACTGAATGAAATTGGCTCTCTCTGTTTGTTGCAGCGCCGCCCGCCCGCCCTCCGCCGCCGCAGTTCGCCAGCGCGCCCAGTGCGGCGCCCGCTGGACAGTACCCGACTGGCGCCAACCCATTCGGTTTGTTTCTATCTTGGTGGCTTGTTGTCAACGTACTTGGTGCGGATTCCGGCGTCTTCCAATTTCAGACGCATCGGCCGCCGGCGCCGCGCAGCCGCAGCAACCGGCTCAACAGCCTTATCCGCTCTACTACGCTCCCCAAGGTGGAATATCGCAGCTTCTTGCAATGTCGCTTTGCGCTGAAACTCGACGCTCTTCAGGACAACCGGCCGCCGCGCCCTACCCGTATTACGGTACCTATCCGGGCGCTGTGCCGCCTCCGCCGCAGCCGGGCGGTTTCCCCTATCCGACACCGTATCCCTACCCCTACCCGCCCCAAGGTCGACCTTTATTACAGTGGGTACTGTATCACGCACACACACTAGCAGTTGGGTTTATAGGTGCGCCGCAGCCAGGGCAACAGCCGCCCGCACCATACCCGCAGCAGCCCCAGTGGCGCTGATTCTTCTTACTACCGTTTCTTTGGGAGCAGACGTCTTTTATCGACGGCAACGATTAGTCAGCTTGTGCGCGCGCGCCGGGTATTGTCGTCGTGTCATAAGCTCGGTGGTTCGTCGCGAGAGGGTTCCCTTGCGCTTCACTCGGATCGCATCCGATTTCCCTAGCTGTCGTCGTGTATTCGCTATCAATGCTAATTTAGCCTTGGCGTTTTCTTCGTCTGACCCTGTGATGAGTACTTTGAGCGCCGGAGGCACGGTAGACGGACGTCTGTGTGCCGGAGGAGCGTTCAGTATAGCTTGCGCTTCGTTGTCGAGGAGGACTGTGTATACCTAGTGACTCGTTCGATTTGCGCCGTCGCCGTGTTTGTCGCTGGCTCGCTCTGACGCCTTTGTTCCTTCGTTCGGATGTGTAAGTATTGATCCGACGTTTGACAAGACAAAAGGACGGGAGATGAAGGGCCTCCTTCTCGTAAACGGCGCCCGGCCGCCGCGCCACAGCAGCGCACGGAAATCTGACGTGAGCAATGAGACGGTCGGAGAGAGAGTTTGCTTCTTGGTGCGCCGCGCTCTCCTTTTGGTCTGCGCGGCCGGCCCTCTGGGGCCGCTCGGCTTAATTGACGGCCGCTCGACTTCGGCTCGCTCTTTCTCTCTCTCTCGCACTCTCCGTCCTCGCCGGGCCCATGAGTGCGCTGGTGTTGCCTTGTGATAACTGTCGCTCTGTCTCTCCGTCCGTCTTCTCGTACCCTCCCACCCTCGCTGTCTCTGCTCGATAGGGAGGAGAAATATTTGGCTAGGCCGTGGAGAAACTTCCAAAAGCGAGCCTGTTGGATGGAGAGTTGAAGCTATGTATTCGTTGAAGGGTATGGGGGCAGAGAGGAAGCGCGACGGAGGAGGAGGAGTCGCGACATTTGTATCGGCCAGCAGCGAAAGATCGCTTCATCCTTGGGGGGTGCGCGAGCCTGAGAAGCGACGGCGGCCAGAGATCTCGGGGTATACGCACGCCGTTCCGCCGTCGTGTGCATCTGCTGGACGGCAGATTGCCTTAGGCGCTCTTTGGCCATCCTTCCTCCAGAACCGGCCTTTTTGACTGCGTCGTAGTCGATGGTCCGTCGGCGACGCAGTTTGTGTGTCCCTGCGCCGTCGCATCATTCGAAGTGCGTCAGAGATGAAGAGGGGAAGAAGATACGCGCCGGAATGGAGTTGGGACGACGACTTCGGTGCCTCTGGAGGAGTTGGCTGCTGCCGCCGTTTCGTCTATTGAGCAGCCAGGCCTTTGTTTTCAAGCCCAGCGGTGCCGTCGTCGGTCCGAGTCATACGCTCCTTTCGCCACCTACCATATAGCTGGATACAGAGGAGTCGCAATATGAGAAAGCGATCAAGTCGGCCGTCAAGGTGACTCATGTGGATGAGGCGCTGCCAGCGCGAGTTTCTGCCAGCCAGAATGACCCTTCGTCGACCGAAAGCGCGAAAGGCCGAAGACGCCACCTCTGCGTGAAGTCGGCGCGGACAAAGACCGGCGGCGGGAAGGTAGAGAGGCATGGGTCGTCGTCACGGTCGGCGCTCGAAGGTTCGCCGAGTGGTCAACCTGGTGAAGAGGAGCATCGCCTTCTTCATCTCGCACGTCGGGCTCTGCGCCCTGGTCATCGCCTACACCTGCTTGGGGGCCGTCACCTTCCGAGCCATCGAGTCTCCCGAGGAGCTGCGCGTCCAGCGCCGAGTGCTCAAGACGCGCAGGGAGGCCGTACAGTTGGCCTGGAACGTCACCTACGCCATCAATCGCATAGACCGGGCCGAGTGGACTCGCCGTCTGGAGGAGCGCGTCAAGAGCTTCCAGACGCTGCTCTTCGACGCCATCTACCACGGCTACGACGGCAAGCAACTGATCGCCGACGAGAGGCGGCACCTCTTCGGCAACCAGCAGTGGACCTTCACCGGTGCCTTTCTCTACTCACTCACCATCATCACCACCATTGGTGCGTGTCCTCTCTTCTCTTACCCTCAACCGCGCTTCTCTT
Organism: Linhomoeus sp. GSCO2_2; assembly: GCA_030248115.1. Lineage (NCBI taxonomy): Eukaryota > Metazoa > Nematoda > Chromadorea > Monhysterida > Linhomoeidae > Linhomoeus > Linhomoeus sp. GSCO2_2. Next base: position 6,638 of record JASAMZ010001168.1, on the reverse strand, counting down.
GGCAGCCTATTATGTACAGTTACGGTACTGAGGTACATAGCCCCCCCCCCCCCCCGCCCCCCCGGGCGGCGGCCGAGGGGGGGGGGGGGGGGGGGCTTATTGGCGTAAATACGGTATGTAGCTCGTTGACCGGCGATGGTGTGTAGATATGTACACCTAGGTACACATGTAGCGGTATGTAGGTACATGTCGCTAGCGTTGCCGGCGTCATCGTGTTCTTGATGGGATTACGAAGATCGACGTAGACATAGAAAGAGTACTCAATGGAACAGTTCATGGCAAATATGTTCTTGTGATACTGCCTGTCACGCATACTATTACAAAGTCTTGGTATTGCACACGGTGACAAGCGTTCCGCTCAAGGTACTGCTGTGGTCACAATGATGCCTCTTTCTATTCAGGCTATGGAAACACAACGTGCAAGACGTATTTTGGCAAGACCATCACAGTCATGTGAGTTCGCTACCGTCTTACCGCCTAGAAAGGTCACTCTCAACTAGGCGTGACTGTGGCTGGCGACGTTCAGGTACGCGTTGGTGGGCATCCCGCTCATGTTGTTGTTCCTCACAAATGTGGGCGACGTCTTCGCCAAAGTGTTCCGCTTCCTCTACCGACGCACTCTGATGCTGAAGATGAAGCTAATTCTCTGGCACAAGCGGCGCCAGGCGGCCAAGCTGCGCCGCGCGAACTCGCTCGTCAGTCGCGTCACCAAAGGCAGTCAGCGCTCCGGGGGCAGCCGCGACCGGCGCGGCCCTTCGGCCAGAAGCGCCCAAGCGGCGGCGATGGCGGGCGGCGGCAGTCAGCAGGCGAACTCGCTCACGGGATTGGGGCTGTCTGCTGGCGACTTCGACCAGCTGATCTCTGCCCAGGCGCAGATGGAACAGCTGGAGGCGAAGGAGTCGCTGGAGCGCGACCTGATGCGCGCCGACGTCCCTCTCTCGGTGGTGCTGGGCACCATGATCGCCTACTTCTTGGCTGGCGCCGCCCTCTTCAGCATCTGGGAGCGGTGGCGCTTCCAGGACGCCTTCTACTTCTGCTTCATCTCACTTTTCACCATCGGTCGGTTGTTGTTACTGTAGCTCCCATATTGCACCTGAAGTGCGCAGACTTCTTGCCATCTGCAGGCTTCGGCGACCTGTTCCCAGGGACGTCGGTGGGGGCGGACGACAGCGAGGCGCAGGAGAAGCTGATGATCACTTCCATCTACCTGATGGTGGGCATGGCCATGCTCTCCATGTGCATCAGCCTGGCCCAGGAACAGGTGGTGGGCAAAGTCCTCTGGCTGGCCACCAAGTTGGGAATGCTCTCGTCCGACGAGGACGAGGACGACGACGACGACCCCGTCAACATCACACCGATGGTGGACTGACCTTCCCACAGCCGGTCTGACTGACTCTCCGCCCGCCGCTCCGTGCGCAGAAGCCCTGATACTACTATTGACTTTTTGTGCGTCGCAAAACTGCAGTGCGTTTTGAGCACCGAATCAGTGACAAGTCTAATGTGATTCCAACCTGTTCTGCACACCATAGAAGTCGTTTGACAATTCCAACGTGGCAGGCGATTAGCTTTTGAGTTCTATTGCTTAGAACTGTGTGTTCCAGTTTCTGTCTTCTGTATTGGCTTTGTACACTACACTTTATCGTGCCCGGTAGAGGTACCATTTTACTGCACACTGCAGTTTCTGTACAGCCGCGCTGCTCAAAGTTGCAAGAGTTGCATGTATGTCTTCCGTTCAAAGTTGAGAACAAATTCTCTTTGAAGCTATGAATCATTAGATAGGGAGGCGTGTTTGCGCAGAATTAGCTATGCGAACAGTTTGCCAAGATGGAAGTTGGAGGTTCTGCTATTATTTCCAGTTAAAGGGATTCTTCACACTATGCATGTGCACAGGTACGTAGCGCTCAGCGAGACATGCTTCAAAGCACAACATAACATAGCCTGGCCACAGCATCGAGCATCGCATCGATTGGCGCACCCCTAGTAGAACGTTATGTATAGGGTATACAGCCAGGAGGACAGAGTTAGAGCCGGCCGTAGCTGTCTCCCATAGCTACAGAAACTTAGCAACGGCCGAGGTTGTCTTTTGCGGCTTCGGCCGGCCGCCTGACCTAACGCTTCTTCTCAACAGGGCACCGATAGGTGGGTGGCCCTCCCTACCTTCTACCCTCAAAGAACTCCCTTCCCTCCCCGGACACCCGTCAAGCTTCCTCTTTTGAAAACATACTGGGCTGCCGCTGATAGAAGAAGTTACAGAAATGGGAAGCGAGCCTGACGTCGACAGGTCCATTGAGACCTTGAAGCGATGCCTTCTTCGGCCTGAGGCGCTTCAAAAGATCGCGAGACGGAAGGAAGAGGTCGAGCTCGAGATCGGAACGGCCATTGAAATCAGGTCGACAACATATTCACTGACGAGTTCTGTGCATTGCAGCTTATAAGTATTCTGTCATTCTGTGCGTCTTACTCAATCGAATTGGTGCGCAGCGCAAGCGTCACAAACGCATATCAGAATACGACTCAGAAATTGTTGCAGCGCTGCGTACGCCGACAAACACACGTATGGTGATGGATCACAAGGTGATATCCACGCTGAGCTGGCTCATCTGATTGCGAAGAACCGACTTTGTTGCCTGTAAGCTCAGAACTAGAAGCAACTAATTGATGGTTGTTCCAGCGAAATGCAAAATAAAATGAAGTACCCACCTAGTATCTACACATAATAAGAATAAATAAGAGACCTCAATTTATAAACAATAGAGCGTCACATTAAAGGATAGGATTAATTCAAGAATAGGAGAAATCAGATAATAAAGTAAAGGCTTAAATTCAAGAAAGGTAACCTAAAATAAAACAAATAGCGAATAAATAAAATATTTAATTTAATAAATGTAGGTGACAAAATAAATAAGTTGCTATTTGTAGTTTAAGTTGTATGTAAACCGTGGTAGCCCAAACATCTGAAGCTTCTCTCGCTTGCAGCCAATGGCTGAACAGTAATCCGGGTCGTCGCTGGCCCAGCGCTATGATGGGCGTCTTCCGTCTTCTGATGCGAGACGGCCGCCTTCTGCTGCTCTTCGTGCAGTCGGAGCTACTACCGGGACTCATTCGGGTGCTGTCGTTAGCGCCAGAGTATTATGTACATACACGTCTATTCCAACTTGTATGTACATTGTGCTGTACAGCTGGGGACCGAACTGGACGTCAAAGATGAGAACTGCGACACGACGCAGTTGATCAGGGGATTTCTCAGTAGGTTAACCTAAAGTTTCCTCCGTTGTTTGCTTGCATCTAACTACCCAGTCGGCGCTTGCAGGCATCTCACAGAAGTTGGCCGGCTGCCCGGATTGCGTCGAGCCGTCTGTCAGAGCGGGTTTACACCTAGTAAGGCGTTTACAGGAGTTTTCACCTGCAAAAGGCGCAGCAACATAAAGGAACGTTGAATTGCGCAGGCTATGGTGCAGTTGATGCGCTCCTCCTCAAAGGACATGGTCGTGGTGCAGACGGCGCTGCAGACGGCCGCTCTGCTCTGCGAGAACAGTCAGGCTGCCAGGAAGGGACTCTGCAAGACGGACGCCGTCGACCGCAGCCTCCTGGTGGCCAAGGACCGAGACATCGTCACCCAAAAGTGAGCATTTGTTGGGTCTCCCATTATCCTGGTTTGTGCACTATTTCGGTTTGTCGTTGCGACTTGCTGTTTGGAATGATCTTCTCATCGTCGCAGGCAAGCTGCGCGCCTCTTGCGCGTTCTCTGCTACGAAAGCGAGGCGAGAGAGCAGGTCAAGGTCTATGACGGTCTCGTCATACTGCTGGGGTAGAAGATGTCTCAGCGCTAAGATCGTCGGAGCATGTCTCTACCCGAGTTGTCTCCCTCTTGTAGGTTGCTGCCGACGAAGAACGTGCGCTTCCAGTGGCAGGTCGCCTGGACGCTGGCGCAGCTGGCGGAGGAGAGAGAGACGGCCAGGGAACTGGGGCAGATGGGCGCCATTCCCATAGTCCTTAGCGAGCTCAGGTGAGTATGAGACAAACGTCTGCACCTACGCCATCTACAAAGACCATCGCTATCTGTCTAGCGGGGCCGTCGCTCCAACTGTCAATCCAAACCTCGCGTTGGACGACCTCTTCACCACAATGACGGGTTCGGCTTTCCTCGTTCCTTCACCAAAGTTATCATACAGTCATCCAGTTGACGTTGAGATGTAATTAAAATTGAATTAACACAAATTAAAATGAAATAAACTAAAATAAATTAAAATAATGAAAAATAAAATAAATTACATTGAAGTAAATTTAAACAAATTAAAATGAAGTAAAATAAATTAAATTAAAATAAAATCAAGTGAAGCAAAACAAAAAAATAAATAAAATAAAAGTAAATTAAATTAAATTAAATTAAATTAAATTAAATTAAATTAAATTAAATTAAATTAAATTAAATTAAAGTAAATTAAATAGAAGTAAATTAAATTAAATTAAATTAAGTAAAAGTAAATTAAATTAAATTAAATTAAATTAAATTAAATAAAATTATATTAAATCTAACTAAATTGATTAAATTAAATTAAATTAAATTAAATTAAATTAAATTAAATTAAATTAAATTAAATTAAATTAAATTAAATTAAATTAAATTAAATTAAATGAAGTTAAATTAAATTAAATTGAATTAAATTGAATTAAATTAAATTAAATTAAATTAAATTAAATTAAATTAAATTAGATTAAAGGAAGTTAAACTAAATTAAACTGAATTAAATTAAATTAAATGAAATTAAATTAAATTAAATCAAATTAAATTAAATTAAATTAAATTAAATTAAATTAAATTAAATTAAAATAAAGAAAAGTAAATTAAATTAAATTAAATTAAATTAAATTAAATTAAATTAAATTAAATTAAATTAAATTAAATTGAATTGAATTGAATTGAATTGAATTGAATTGAATTGAATTGAATTAAATTAAATTAAATTAAATTAAATAAATTAATTAAATTAAATTAAGTTAAATTAAATTAAATTAAATTAAACTAAATGAAGTTAAATTAAATTAAATTGAATTGAATTAAATTAAATTAAATTAAATTAAATTAAATTAAATTAAATTAAATTAAATTAAATTAAATTAAATTAAATTAAATTAAATTAAATTAAATTAAATTAAATTAAATTAAATTAAATTAAATTAAATTAAATTAAATTAAATTAAATTAAATTAAATTAAATTAAATTAAATTAAATTAAATTAAATTAAATTAAATTAAATTAAATTAAATTAAATTAAATTAAATTAAATTAAATTAAATTAAATTAAATTAAATTAAATTAAATTAAGTTAAATCAAATTGAATTGAATTAAATTAAATTAAGTTAAATTAAATTGAATTCAATTTAATTTCGAGTAATTGCAGGTTTGTGCTCGCTGCTGGCCCATCTGTGTCATGTCGACGAAAATGCCGTCGGTATTGTACAGGTTTGTATACGGGTGCCGTTGCGTTCCGTCGATTATGTGACATACAACTTCAGCCTCAAATTTTTGTTTCGTCTGGTTCAGGCTAACGGCATCTACATTCTGAGCAAGCTGTTGACTGGTCACGTCGAACGCATTGAGTGGACAACAGCAGACAGCTTCGGATTGCTTCAGGTTCGTCGCAAAGCTTATAGCTGAAGAAGGAAGACTACAAGTGTTTTTGCCAACCTGTAACTTTATTTTTGCCAACCTGTAACTTTAGAAGTGTCCCACACGCGTTGCACCATTGTATCTGGTGCCAATCTCCGCTCAGTGTTCGGTCCTGCGGGTACTTCGGCTGCTGTTCTCCCTCGAGAGGAACCGGGCCTACATCAAGCGTCTCTTTCCGCCCGCCTTCTTCAGTCGCTTCATCGATGTCGGCCACTACGAGTTCGACTTAAAGGCCTACGAGCCGCTCGTTGCCGCCTTTCGCGACATCCTGGTTGGGCAAGCAGCTGCGGCGATGGCGCGACACTCGCGTGGCTACACTTCTCTTCCCTTTCACCAGGAGTCGGACGGAAGGGAGGCGGTGTTGGCGACGGTGGAAAGCGTCAACCGCAGTCGCGAGCCCCTCCGCTACATCGAGAGATACGCCGTTTTGGAGCAGTTGGGAGCCGGCGCTTTCGGCTGCGTCTACCGCGTCAGAGGGCGCGACTCTTGGCGGCAATACGCCTTGAAGGAGGTGTTGTCTGCGCTCGTTCAGCTGTGATCAAACTTTTGTCAAAGGTGAAACGTAGGCGCATCTGGCGTGCCTCCAGATCAACGCGTACGGCAGCACGCTCGAGAAGGAGGCTAACGAGACAGGCAAAGAGATCGACGACATCGTCAGCGAGCTGAAGATCATCCAGCAGAAGCTGCGCCACGTCAACATCGTTCGATACAGGCGGACTTTCATGGAAGGTACATTGCATCTACCAAAAGTTTTGTGTAGGAAATTATTCACTTTTGCTGGTTAACAACCAGGCGGTCGACTCTACATCAAGATGGACCTGATCAACGGAGCGTCGCTCAAGGAGCATATCAATTCCGTACGGGAGAAGCGTCAGAAGTTTCCCGAGGACCGAATCTGGAACATCACTGTGCAGGTTACTTTGATATGATGGTGTTGAGTGTTGCGCAAAGTTGAGCGTTTGTGG
>JASAMZ010001167.1:0-12689 GCA_030248115.1 Linhomoeus sp. GSCO2_2 | reverse complement strand
TCTGGCTGAGGCGTCTGGGCGTGATGATGTGGAGCTGGGCGCGTGTCGCGACGATGATCTCTGTCCGTGTGTGTGTCCGTCCGTGGCATTGAAGTAAAATGTGTGACATATGTGGTCAAGTAGACTCGAGGTCGCTGAGTACGGATCCGATGTCCGTTTCTGTTGCTAATTTCGCATTTTCGAGATACTCGCAATTAAAATTCGAAAATGTCGAAAATCGACTTTTTCGTCCTATGCGCTAGCCGCGAAATTTCTTCAGAAATGGAAAGAGCATGGACCGCGGATAATTTGTAACACAAAAGAAATTTTTTGCAGATGTGGAATTTAATAGAAAAACGCTATTATTTGTCAAAATTGCATAAATTGACTAAAATACAAGGTATTTTAATGACGAATGTGAATGCAGAAATGGAAAGGTCGCATGCCGATAAGAATTTGTGACATAGTTTATAAGTTTTTAAAAATTGCAATTTCAAGATATTTTCAATCAAAATATAAAACTGTCGAAAATCGACTTTTTCACCTGATGATATAGGGGCGAAATTTTTTCAGAAATGGAAAGAGTATAGACTGCGGATAATTTGTAACGCAAGACCAATTTTTTGCAAATGTGAAATTTAATAGAAATATGTGATTATTTTTCAAAACTCCATAAATTAACAAAATAGAACGTCGTTTTTTGACGAATTTGAACGCAGAAATGGCAAGGCCGTATGCCAATAAAAATTTGTGGCATAGTTTTTCAGTTTTAATGAATTCCAATTTCGAGATATGTAGAATTAAAATTTAAGAAAATTTCAAAACAGAGTTTTTCGTCTGATGGCCAGAACAGCTGTTTATTGATGAATGTGCACTCGGAAACATAAATGCGTACGCTGAAAACAGGAATTCGCTCGCACCAAATTTTTGGCAAATTTTTTTGTTGGATGTGACGTTTTTACAGAGGTAGGAAACATCAGATAAACGGCGTCGTATCATGCCGATAACATACAGCAAACGCGGCGATATCACTGAGCTTCAGATCAGCTGTACAGGCAACCGTATCGTGGGGATAGGTGCACTTGGCATTAAGGTACACATTCTCAAGACACCTTCTCCAGATGCGGCCAACGATGTGTACAAAGTTCATTATACTGTTCACCAAAATTTGACAGGCACAAAGCATAGGTTGAACTTTTTACACACACAGCTTGTTAACGTAATCTTCTTTTGTGCAGGCTGCTATTTTGCAACTGTTTGCAACTGATGATCAAGTGAACATTCACCCTTGAGAGAATCGCTCACTTACTAAGTAAACATTTCGCTCAAGGATGCATATTCACTTGAAACTACGTACAATATAGAACCCCAGCAAATTTTTGAACGAAGAAAATCGTGTGATACCAACCACGTTTCGCATTCAGTACGAGGACTGCTACGGCTACGCCTACTCGAAGGGCCAGCAGAGATGCCTCTATTATTCCAAGGAGGATGTCCAATCGGCGCAACTGATCGAAGACTCCATGTTCGATTACTACCGCGCTTTGGACGCCAAGTGATAGTACGAGTAGTAAGAGGCGAAGAAAATGCTGTTTTGCGTTCGAAACTACGCTCCAGTCTGTAACAAGGCCTTCGCGCTAACAAATTGGTTATTTTTTCGCCCGGCCTCAGCCGGGCGACACCATACGAGAGCTCGGCGTGCGTTCGTTCGTCCGTTCGTGCATCCGGTTCTCATATCTCGGCGTCGGAAAGTCGTAGAGAGACAATCTTGGGCTGTATGGATAGGTCTCGACTCAGTGATCATTAGTCATAGTCGGAGTCGAGACTCAAAAATTTGAATTTCGCGAGTTACAGTAACCCGAAGGTCGAAAACGCAAAACGGCTATAACTCGCTCGTCTTACGTCGTAGAGAGGCGTGCGATAGGTCGTTGGACAGCTCTCGACGTGCTCTTTCATGCAATGCCGAAAAATGGCGCAATTGGTAAAACACTCATCGACGAAAATCGACACCTTTTTAGGAAGGTCGTAGAGAGACGATTTTGGGCTCGTTGAATAGCTCTCGACTCACTGATCATTTTGTTATTGGTCAAGACTCAAAAATTTGAATTTCGCGAGTTACAGTAACCCAAAGGTCAAAAATGGAAAACGGCTCAAACTCGCTCGTCTTACGTCGTAGAGAGGCGTGCGATAGGTCGTTGGACAACTCTCGACGTGCACTTTCATGCGGTGGCGAAAAATGACGCAATTGGTAAAACACGCATCGGCGATAATCGACATTTTCGACATTTTCAGCACTAAAACGGCTCTAACTCGTTCGTTTTACGTTGCAGAGTGACACTAGACATACACGCCACTTGAAAACCCTCGATGTACTGTTTCGTGCGCTGTTAACATTTTTTCAATTAGTAAACCACGCACCAACCAAGGGAACCGACAGTCTAGAGAGGAGTGTGTCATGTCGTTTGAACGCTCGTGATGCGCTCTTCCGTGGTTTATGAAATACGTTTGCCAAAACGTTGGCAAATTTCGTCACTTTTTGAAAGCGGAGCTTGAAAGGGAGTATTTTCTCGTCTCAAATAACACCAATCCCGGGCGATTTCAATATTGCTTCGCAATACCCTCTTGCGAAGAGAGAGCTCGTCAAGCGGAGAACAGCGAAAGGGGAGCTCGTGAAGCGGAGCAATGAGAGCGGCGATTCCTCAAACTCGCAAAAATATGAAAAGTCTTTACAATGTCAGTCCGAATACAAAAGTCAACTTTTTATGAACGAAGCTTGTTATTCGGGTCGTAACTTCGTAAGTAGTTAGTTATATGTGTTACCGTGACTACCCGGATCCCGTGAAAACCCAGATATCCGGGTTTTCACTGGTCGACCTAGTGAAATCCCGGATATCCGGGTTTTCACTGACCGATTAGTGAAAACCCGGATAATGTCAAAATATCCGGGTTTTCACTGAAACGTCAGTGAAAACCCGGATATTCGAGATTTCACTGGGAGGCTACTGAAAAGTGTCATATCCGTCTTTTCACTAGTTTTATTGAAGAAACCTGTCTTGAAATCTGCGCTTGAGCGCTATTGATGATTCACTTGAAGTTTAGGACTATAAAGTGTTTTTCAATGACCAAAGCCATTGCTTCTTGTGCGAAAGTTAGCTCCGCAAGGGCTCTGCTCTAAACAAAGCAATAATGGGCCGGGATGCTCTTCTAAACCGCGCAATACTCGCGTCCAAGGGGCACAGCCGGCCTGAGCAGGGGGCAAGGTATAATGGTATCCTGCGGATTGCGGCCTCAATAGTCAAAACCAAAAAAAATCCAATCTCGTGCGCTACATTATGCCGTCCACGACAAGTCAGAACTAAGCCAAACCTAGTTCAACGTTGGGCTTTGACCCTGCCTTGCCACTTAATTCTCACTGCAGACAGGAGTGAAAGGGCATCTTGAACGAGTAACGCTCAATACGGTAGTCTACAAGGCCACGCGATGCACGCGTCATTCGGAGATCTGGAGCTCGCGTGATGGCAATTACCGTTGCTTATGTGAATTATGTAGGTCTGCCTGTTAATGGGTTCTTTCACTTTCTTCGTGCGCCCACCACACGGATGTCAGCACAAAGGAAAGCTTCCGGGTAACAACGACACACAAACTATGAGAGAAGTCTCCATACGCAAGCAGATGCCCACTCATACAGAAATCAACTAAAGACCATAGTCACTAAGTTAGACGCTCAGTTTTGACAGCAGTGTCGGCTAGAAGTCGAAATGAAGGCCGCTAACGCGTTCTTGGCTGTATTGATGACTGAAGTGGCAACTGGAGGCGTGAACAACATGAACCGGCTGAGGAGGTACAGTACAGTAACGAGTGCCAGTGGGAGTGTAGTACGTAGGCCACTGTGTTCAACTGTGCACACTGTTCTACAAAGCCTCAATTATTCAGGATGTATGACAACGCCAGGACAGTGGTGAAAGTCGGCCACTGGCGCAACGCGCAAGACCACTTCAATCACACACTGGACTTGCTGACATGGTCGGTGCTCGCACGTAGAGCATTCAATTCAACTCGAAGCAGCACGGGCTGGCCTACGTAATCTGTGTCGGTGATATGGAGCACCCACTCTGCAGGTCGAGGGATTATATGGCTCCCTACCACTGCATGATCCAGTCTTGCGTGGCCAGCACCTCCGTTCATCTGGACAACTCCACCGCCCTGCGGGAAGCCCTGAGGAGTTGCCAGCGTCTCTGGCCGCGCCGGGATCAAGTCATCAAGTTCTACAAGCTGGTGCTGAGAGAACGACCCGACGACAGAGAGCGAATCGAGTGGTGGCTTCGTCATTACATCCGCCCATCAGCCGACTACCACTGCGGGGTGGCGTTCAAGAGCTGCTTTCTGGCCGAGCAGCCGTCCTTGTTGCTCGCGTTGAAACGACTCCGCCATCGCTCGTGGGAGTCGCACGCGATCTACGGGCCGAGCGGCAAGCTGTCCTTTGGAAGGTTGAATTTGGGGGGCTTCTGGTTGGCCCAGCTCGACGTCTGGGTGTCCAGTCCCCTGGGAATGGCGGGTGGCGTCCTCTCGGTGTTGGTCGTTCACAAAAGTCTGAAGCAGGAGTCGGTGAATCGAAACGCCATGCTGTTCCACCTGCTAGAGGCGAGCACCGACCTCGTCAACAGCGCAACTGGGCTGCTCGAGTCGACCAACCTGAAAGTCGCACTGAGCGCCTCCCTGCGCGGCTGCCCGTCCTGGCTGGGGGGAAGGGGCCGGGTGGCCCTGGCGCGCCACTACAAGATGTACTGCGTCTATCCCGGCACCATTCTCAACCAGCTGGCTATCCTCCTGTTGGCCAGAGAGCGCGCCCTCATGATGATGAACAGGGGAGGGCCCGGACTGTCAGGCACTGAGAGACCTCTGGGTCTACTGGTCACTGGCTTCGCGGCGCTGATCGGGTTCTACGCTGCGTCATCTCTGCTCAGTTTCGTAGTGGCCGATCTTCTCGGGAACCCCATGTTCTTGTTGGACTCGCCATACTATTTCCTGACTGCCATTCTAATCGCTATGTTCGCCGGCCAAGTGCATTACTCGCGCGTAATCCGGTCCAAGTACGCGGACTTCGCCCTCGGCAGCGGTCTGGGCCTGAGTGATGAGGAGTTGGCCAGTCGGCGCCTGCTCTCAACAGACACTTGGGCTTGCTCGTGGGTACGGTGGGACTGAATCTGCTGTGCATCAGCGTCTTCATCACCTTTGGATCGCTGACCTTCCTCATTAACCTACTTGCGCTCCTAGCGACACACTCTGCCGAGTTCGCAAAGCTAAGGCGATCGTATACAAGGTCCATGCTGGGCCGTTCTGTGGGCCGCCTGGCCTTGTTGTCAGAGCCGGCGATCCACATCACCAGTGACCTCAACAGTTTCGTAGGGTTCCTCTGTCACGTGCTGTTTGTGGAGCTGTTCTCTAGACTGTTCAAAGAAGGCCTACTGTCTGCGTATGCTGGCGCGAAAAGGGCTGTAAAGAATGCAGTGCTGCGAGTTGGAAACCTCTGCTGCAGTTCTTGACGAGGAGTTCTCCTCGCCTGCATTTCGCCTGCACAATAATGATGTGGTCAGTGGTTGTTGTCCGATTACCTGCTGTTGTTGTTTGTTGATTGGGGAAGTATATGGATGTTTACAGTCCATGATAACATGCACAATGTGTACAGAGGTGTGACAAGTGGAGAGTAGCCCAGTCATGTAGCTGGCATCTCGATCTCTTCACTGGTGACAGTTGTTGTATCCTGCCGTTGGCACACTCCACACTTCATTCTCTTGTCTAGCCAGTGGAGCGATGGCGCTACTGGTGAACAGGACTGCCAGTTGGCGCTGGAAGGCGTCCCCTTGTCGCCGACCTGCGAAGAGATCGCGACGGTCCCTCATGAGCTTCCGGAAGGTGTAGAGGAGCACAGCGAAGCGAAGTGTTCCGGCAGCGAACAGCAACACGTTGAGGAACAGTGGTGCTGTTAGTGCGGCCGTCAGCGCCAGCTGTAGCCATTCGGTGGTGGAGACGATGCTCTGAACCTCGGTCACTGGAATGTTCTCGTTGGTCAAGAAGTGCTCCCGTCTCTCGGCCAACACGATGCTGGCGATGTAGGGCGCCAAGCTGAGAGCGATAATGGCCAGCCATCCGGACGTGAGCCTGAGGACGACGCCGCAAAACGGACGGGCGAGTTAGAGCCGTTTTGCGTTTTGAACCGTCGCGTTACTGTAACTCTCGAAATTCAAACTTTTGAATTTCGAAACCTCTTAGCGGAATTGTCAGTGAGTCGAGACCTTTCTGTAAAGCCATCGATTAACTTCCTACGACTTACCAACGCCGAAATCTGAGAGCGTTCCGAACGGACGAACGAACGCACGCACGCACGAAGAGCTCTCGTAAGGGTTCGCCCGGCTGAGGCCGGGCGCAAACAGCCAGTGCTGTACTGATATAACCAATTGGAGTTCTAATAGGGAAGGTCAGTAGGTAATAATACGTTGCGGCGCTGTCAAAGTCGATCAGTGGTTGCCAATACTGTGGTTTCATGCTCATCTTGCAGTCGTTTTCCTGGGCAACCAAACTGCTGTGTCGCTCTACTTCGATCGTGTAAACGCAAAGTTCAACACATGCGCTACAGGTGGTAGGTAGACTACACATGAGGCGTTCCCAGTAAGTGCAGGAAAAGAGTGTGGGTTGGGGGGTGGAGGGGTGGTGGCGGGGGGGGGGGGGGGGGTGCTGGGAGGGGGGGGGGCGGAGGGAAAGTGGGGATGGGGAGGCAGACCTTGGAACGGCCACTAGTTGATAAGCACCTCAGTTTCGATGTCAACGCAAGCGGTTTGACGGCTCAACAACGCCTCGCAAAGCAGAAATAGTGATCAACTTGCTAGCCGTACCGGATTTTTCCGCATATAAGCCCATCCACTTATAAGCCCATGGGCTTATACGTTGTTTTCACTGCCACATACAAGCCCATGGGCTTATACATGGTGTCCAGATTCTTCCTGGCGCGTGGCTTGCAGAAGTCCTATTTAAGTGATGAATAAGGGTTAAGTCAGGGGGAAAATGGCTACAAATGGTGCCAATACTGTTAACCAGCAAGTTTGTGCAACTCCCCATTAACACTTACGCCTTTTGAGTGCACTGAAACATCACAATTTTGGCAAACTAACTACCTACCAGTGACATACGAAGATGAAGCCACGAAGCCGACTGCCACTTATTAGCCCAACGCGGCGCCAGCTTTAGTCTGACCAGAGTGCCAAAACCACGTATAAGCCCATGGGCTTATAAGCGGAAAAATCCGGTACGTTTCTGCGCGCACGCGAAACAAAATCTTCATAGTCGAACAATAATATACAGCGATCTTGACAGGAGCACTTTACACGAGGGTCCGACTTCACAGGCATGGCGTTCTATTGGCTTGGCGAGAGACAGAGAGAGAATTCCATTTTGATCGGGCGGCGCGTCACCTACATCTGGAGCGCAGTGTAAACACTCGTTGCTTGCCATGCAACGCAGCACAGCATATGTACATACCATGCCGCGCGTGGTGCGCGACTCGATCAGATCGTCTCGATTTCCCAGTCCGTACGAGCGCGACACAGTCAATACACAACTTCTCATTAACAACACGCGGAATAGAGAAGGCGACAACTGCCTACGAATAGTGGTGTTATGTGACTGAGCTCGGTAGTAGTCCCCTCCAAAGCCCCTATTGGTGTGGATTTTGCACCAATGCTTGTTGGCGTGTTGCTGACAGCTGGCAGGGTTACGTAAGTGAGACCTGGCCTGGGCCCCAGGGCGACGCGAGGAGGCCATTTATCGATGCGGCCCATTTCGCATACCCTTTCAAAGCAACCTCACCTAATAAACCAATAGAAACAACACACATTGCAAATCCTCTTGGCTTGCGCTTGCATTATATGGTAGGTAAGATTATATGGTAGGTAAGTAGGTATGGCAGGATGGTAGGATAGGTATGTAACAAATGACTGCAGAAAGCAACATTCTCTCTTAACATTGCTGTGTTGTGCTCTATCCACAGAATATCCATAGCCATAGCATCATAGTCTCAGCGAGGGAGACTTACATCTTCAGACTGCCACATGTACACAGTGAAAACTGCCTATAGAAGTCGCTCAAAACATACAATAGCGTTGTCTTAATTGAAAATTTATTCTTAATTGTAGACAGAGGGGATTCATTAATTAGCAAAATTAAAATACTTACAACGCGAATTACCAAACAAAAATAAAATGCGTTTAGTTTACACTTTACAACCTTTGACACAATGGCAGAATATTTAATTCTTAAATTTGAATTTCAAATGACGTAAAAACTTGATCTTGTGTTGTGTAATACGAGTAGAGTTTGTGACGAAGTCAAATACCTACACCCCACTAGTGCAGCTGTCAAAAAAGTTTTGTCTGTCAACAGAAAGCAAGTTGAGGACCATCTGGCAGTTATTTCGCCCAGCTGGCAGTAATTTAGGCCCAGCTGGCAGTAATTTAGGCCCAGCTGGCAGTAATTTAGGCCAGGCTGTCAGTAATTTTTAGGCCCGTCCATCAATAAGTTTGGGCCGGCTATCAACAACAGGGGCCCAGGTGTCACTTACATAACCCTGCAGGCTGTCAGCAACACGCCAATGCAAGCATTGATGCAAAATCCGCACCAATAGGGGCTTTGAAGGGGACTACTACCGTGCCTAGTCACATAACACTACTACGAATCAACAAGGAAAGAAGCCACGATTTCAAAAGGTTGAGTTTTTATTTTGACTGACATTGTGAAGCGTTGTGAGCGTTTTGCAGAGGGTACGAAGACTTGCTGCCCTTACTGTTATGCTTTACGACGATTGTGAGGAAGATTTTGCACTCACGCACGCCGCGCTCTCGTATGGTGTCCCCCGCTTAAGGGCGGGCGAAAAAAACTAATTTCGTGCGAATTCAATGTTGCTTCGCAATACACTCTTGCGAAGAGGGAAGCGGAGCGTAATTTAGGTGAAGCTCGCATAGCGGGACGATAAGAGCAGCAAATAATTACACTTTCCACGGAGAGATCAAAATGAAATCTCAATACAATGTCAGTCGGATTACGAAAGTCGGCTTATCATACAAAAGTCGAACGAAGCCTGTCGTGCCAAAGTGATGACGTCAATGTGCGATTGGACTTACACGTTTTACGTCCTTACACTACATGAAGAGCATTACAGGACGTGTCATACGTTTGTCTACGGCGTATGACGAGCTAGAGCAAGTCGGTCAGAGCCGTTTGGCGATTTCGTCATTTGGATTACTGTAACTCGCAAAAAATCGAGTTATTTCGACTTGACAGCAAACAAGCTGTTTTAAAAAAGTTGAGTTGTTTTATTAATACAGAGTGGTTTGTGAGTATTTTAAAGTGGAAGAGTAAAAGAGTGGATACTTTTGTAAAGTATTTCGAAGCC
Source organism: Linhomoeus sp. GSCO2_2 (assembly GCA_030248115.1). NCBI lineage: Eukaryota > Metazoa > Nematoda > Chromadorea > Monhysterida > Linhomoeidae > Linhomoeus > Linhomoeus sp. GSCO2_2. The sequence continues at coordinate 3,268 of JASAMZ010001167.1, read as the reverse complement.
TTTCCGATATGACGCGCGCCCGCCCGGAGTCCACTATTCATGCGCTACTTCTGACACGCTCCTTTCTGAGGGGTTCTTGCAAGGCAACATTGGGATCGCCCGGGATTATTTTTTTTAGCAAGACACACGCATTTCTGAGCGGTTGTTGCAGGGCAACATTGGGATCGCCCGGGATTAATTTTTTTGGCAGACAAAGTTGTTCGTAAGACAAGGATTTAAAAAAACAAAAGTATTTCTTTAGGAATGACCGTTCAACAACTGCCTCAACGTAAGCTTTCAAACAGTCGAACGAATGCCGCTCTACAACGTAAGACGAGCGAGTTAGGGCTGATTTGCTGTTTGAACCTTTGGGTTACTGTAGCTCGCGATATTCAAACTTTTGAGTTTCGATCAATAGAAAAACAAATGATCAGTGAGTCAAGATCTATCCAGCAACTCAAGATCGTCTCTCTACGACGCACGCTGAGCGAGTTAGAGCGATTTCTATGCTAACAAGCTGTGTGTGTAAAAAGTTCAACCTATACTTTGTGTCTGTCAAATTTTGGTGAACAGTATAGAGAACTTTGTACACGTCGTTGGCCGCATCTGGAGAAGGTGCCTTGAGAATGTGTACCTTAATGCCAAGTGCAGCTATCCCCACGATACGATTATCTGTACAGCTGATCTGAAGCTCAGTGATATCGCCGCGTTCGCTATATGTTATCGGCATGATACGACGCCGTTTATCTGATGTTTCCTACCTGTGTGAAAACGTCACGTCGAACAAAAAAACTTGCCAAAAGTTTGGCGCAGTTGTTCGTCATAGCGAATTCCTTTTGGCGTACGGCACGTCTGATTCCGCGTACACATTCCTCAGCAAACAGCTGTTTTGGCCATTAGACGAAAATGTCGATTTTTGGAATTTTTTAATTTTAATTCTAAATATCTCAGAATTGCAATTTATTGAAAGCGTAAAGCTATGTCACAAATTATTATTGGCATACAGTCTTACCATTTCTGCGTTCAAATTCGTCAATAAATGACGTTCTATTTTTGTCATTTTAATAAATTTTGACAAATAATCGTGTATTTCTATCAAATTTCACATTTGCAAAAAATTTTCTTTTGTGCTACAAATTATAAGCTGTCTATACTCTTTCCATTTCTGAAGAAATTTTGCCGCTAGCCCATCAGACGAAAATGTCGATTTTGAAATTTTTTAATTTTAATTCTAAATATCTCGAAATTGCAATTTATTACAACTGTAAAGCTATGTCACAAATTCTTGTTGGCATACGGCCTTTCCATTGCCGCATTCACATTAGTCAATAAACGACGTTCCATTTTTTTCAATTTAGGAAATTATGACTACAAATTGCGTATTTCTATCAAATTCCACATTTGCAAAAATTTTCTTTTGTGTTACAAATTGTCCGCGGTCTATGCCCTTGCCATTTCTGAAGAAACTTCGCCGCTAACTCATCAGGTGAAAAAGTCGATTTTCGACAATTTTGTAATTTTAAATGTGAATATCTCGAAAATGCGAAATTAGCAACAGAAACGGACATCGGATCCGTGCTCAGCGACCTCGACTCTACTTAACCACATATGCCATATGTTTTACTTCGGTGCGACGGAAACACACACAGACAGACAGACAGACAGACAGACAGACACACATTGTCATCCGTATATATATGTTACGGTTGGAGGCCGCAACCGGTTGTTGCGCGCAACGACCGGTTGTTGCGGGCGACAACCGGCCGGTTGGTTGGAGGCCGCAACGAGACCACGTTGCGCCCTTTGACCGGCTGTTGCCCGCAACAACCGACAGGCCGGTCGGACCCCGCAACGAGGAGCCACTCCCCACCCCCTATTACTTTCCCCTCCCCCCCCCCCTATTACAAGGGGAACTCCACCTCAACCACTGGGAATGTTTTCATCTGCAAAATTGCCGAGCTGTCCATCGTTCGGCAGCACTTTGAGGACAGTTTGAAATTGCAAGATCACAAAGGAAGAGATTCGAAGTCGTGAACTTTTCGGAATGAAGCATCTGAGCCTGAGCGCTTTTCTTTCTGAATCCGAATCTCAATGTATGAATGTTTATGACATCGAAATTCTAAGACTGAACTCAGAATCTGACTTACTGAATACAAACATGACTATCGGTAGGGTAGGGAGGCCAGTTGACGGCCGAGCCTGGGATTCCGGTTGAAACACCTCAATGAGCGTAAGACCGCCGACAGTTTCACAACGCCAGAACACGACTTGAGGCCCCACAAGCAGGCGCTAGGTAAGGCTATACCTAAGTCCTTTATTGACCGTAAGCCACTAAGCTAACCAGACAATAATAGACGAACTACTTATGCCGTAAGGCTATACCTAAGTCCTTTATTGACCAGTAAGCCACAGTGGATTGTGTCCGCAAGGGTAACGACTGATGAGTTGTCTGACTGGCCCCCAACGTAGAGCACAGAGTTCTAGGATGGCCGAAACAAACAAACTTCTGCCGAACGATGGCCATCTCGACAATTTTGCAGATGAAAACATTCCCAGTGGTTGATGTGGAGTTCCCCTTGTAATAGGGGGGGGGGGGGGAAGTAATAGGGGGTGGGGAGTGGCTCCTCGTTGCGGGGTCCGACCGGCCTGTCGGTTGTTGGGGCAACAGCCGGTCAAAGGGCGCAACGTGGTCTCGTCCCGGCGTCCAACCAACCCGCCGGTTGTTGCCCGCAACAACCGGTCGTTGCGCGCAACAACCGGTTGCGGCCTCCAACCGTAACATATACACCTCGCCGCGCTGAGGCGCGGCGAAAAAACGCGAGAATGTCGCTTTTCGTGGTGCGTGTTTGCGTAATTAGCAAAATTTCTACGCCAAGTGAAAAAGCACGTCGAGACCTTTTAGTTGACCTATCGCACGCCGCCCTACAACGTAAGACGAGCGTGTTAGAGCCGTTTTGCGTTTTGGACCTTTGTGTTACAGTAGCGCGCGCAATTCAAACTTTTGAATTTCGACTCCTCTTAACGGAATTATCAGCGTGCCGAAACCTATTCAACGAACTCAAGATCGTCTCTCTATGACGGAAGACGAGAGAGTTAGATAAATTTTGCGTTTTAAACCTTTGGGTTACTGTAGCTCCCGAAATTCAAACTTTTGAGTTTCGACCAATAGAAGAACAAATGATCAGTGAGTCGAGAGCTATCCAACCAACCCAAGATCGTCTCCGTACGACGCACGCTGAGCGAGTTAGAGCGATTTCTGCGTTAAAAACGCGATACTGTCGTTTTTCGT
>JASAMZ010001164.1:0-19814 GCA_030248115.1 Linhomoeus sp. GSCO2_2 | reverse complement strand
CATGAAGCTTCTGAAGCAGGACAATTCGGACCCTCTAGTTTCGATGATCGTTCAACTGAGCGACGGAGAACCAACCCAGGGGATCACCGATCAGAAGCAGATTCTGCGCGACGTTCGGAACGACAACAGAGACAGCGGTAGGCAATTTATTACTTGTCTTGCCTTGCCTATACACAGGTGGGTAAGTGAGAACACTAAATTCGACCGTCGCTCGAAAGCACTCGTGATCGCGCCAAAATTTTCGCACAATGTACATAGGTACAACAGGGTGTTGTTCTGTACTGACGGACTGTGCAGGTTTCACACAATTCGCTGCAACAAATGGCATCGCTTTGCGTGACACGAAAATCGAGTAACGCCTGGTTCACACCAAACGCGCAGTAAGCCGCAGTAAGAAATAGTATTACGAAATAAGAATTAAGAACTCCTTACTTCTTATTTCGTAGTATTATTTCTTACTGCGGGCTTACTGCGCGTTTGGTGTGAACCAGGCTTAAGACGCTCACTCGAACAACGGTCGGAACAAAGGTACCATAGTGCTTTCAACCTGCACAATCGCATGGCCAAAGATGCCTTTGAGACGAGTGATATTCGTCCGACAGACGAGAACGTTTGTCAGCAATATATGTAGTCGTCGCATCAAACAGAAGCAATTTGTCCATTAGACCGACCTTCGTTCGCCATTCGTATCGACCGTAAAATTGCGCCATAGCCAAATGGCTAATTTTCGTGATAAACGGTATTGTCTGCGGCTGAGTATGTCTGAACCGTTGCGACCCTGCCGACCGCGTTTCAGACTACAGTATCCATGGCATCGCGTTTGGACACGGCGCCGATTTCGGATTAATTCAGAAACTTTCTGCCCAGAACAAAGGACTGGCCAGATACGTCTATGAAGACTCAGACGCGCCGGAACAGTTGGAAGGTAACCGACAATGACTGGCTTTTCCTTGCTAAAAGTCGTGTTCATTATGGTAACGATACTATTCAGTACATGGTTCTAAAGAAAGTGTGTTACTTTTAAGGATTCTACCAGCAGATTTCGACTCCCCTTCTACGCGAGATCAAAATCAAGTATATCGGTGAAAATGTCTCCGTCGGCTCATTGGTTGAGGAGAACGAAAACGTGTACTACGACGGAGGTGAAGTTATGGTGGTTGGAAAGATGAATGATCCCAAAGCTGACGCCGTGCAAGCGACAGTCAGCGGAGTTTCGAAAAGAGGACCCGTTCTGTTTCACGTGCGCATGCGACGACGACGACGACGACGACGACGACGACGACGACGACGACGGCGACGACGACGGCGACGACGACGACGACGGCGACGACGACGACGACGCCGACGACGACGGCGGCGGCGGCGGCGCCGACGACGACGACGACGAGACGACGACGACGACGACGACGACGACGACGACGACGACGACGACGACGACGACGACGACGACGACGACGACGACGACGACGACGACGACGACGACGACGACGACGACGACGACGACGACGACGAGACGACGACGACGACGACGACGACGACGACGACGACGACGACGACGACGACGACGACGACGACGACGACGACGACGACGACGACGACGACGACGACGACGACGACGACGACGACGGCGACGAAGACGACGACGACGACGACGAGGACGACGACGACGGCGGCGGCGGCGGCGGCGGCGACGACGACGACGACGACGACGACGACGACGACGACGACGACGACGACGACGACGACGACGACGACGACGACGACGACGACGACGGCGACGACGACGAGACGACGACGACGACGACGACGACGACGACGACGACGACGACGACGACGACGACGACGACGACGACGACGACGACGACGACGACGACGGCGACGACGACGACGACGACGGCGGCGGCGACGACGACGAAGACGTCGACGACGACGACGACGACGGCGACGACGACGACGACGACGACGACGGCGGCGGCGGCGGCGACGACGACGACGACGACGGCGACGACGACGATGACGTCGACGACGACGACGACGACGGCGGCGACGACGACGACGACGACGACGACGGCGGCGGCGGCGACGACGACGACGACGACGACGACGACGACGACGACGACGACGACGACGGCGACGACGACGACGACGACGACGACGACGACGATGACGTCGACGACGACGACGACGACGGGAAGCATTATTTAGGGCGGAATATTCCCTCCGCAGAAATGTGGACCGAACGAGGACTGTGACTGCTTTCCAATCGACCTTGATCCGCTTCGAGAAATTCTGGGCGATCTTCCTTTTCACCACATTAGGCCATGCGGGCTTGAGAGGCCGCTTCTGGCCTCCAGCTCAGTGGGCGGCTTCATAGAGCGAATGTGGGCGTATAAGACCATTCAGAAGCTTCTGAAGGAAGCCAAGTTGGCCGACGACACGGATTTGAAGGAGAGGAAGAATAAACGAGCGCTGGCGCTTTCCCTAAAGGTGAATAGGTACATCATGTGCAAACTGCTTGAAGAAACGTCCTGCAAACACGGGGTTAGCGCGCCCAATAAGTTGTCAACTGCTGCGTGGGTTACTTGGCTCTGCGCGCTTTGAATTCGAAACATCGTTGTCATTGTCATACTGTAACTGCGTCAGGACGGCAATTAGGAAGTCCGATCAAATTTGCATATTGTCTTCATTCAGTACGGCTTTGTGACGGAGCTGACTTCAATGGTGGTCGTGCCCCCTGATTTGGAGGGTTCCGAGGGTGACGGTGAGAGGACTCTGCTGCTCCAAGAAGAAGAAGAGGAACTTTTTCCCGCTTCTAATGGTGAGTTACAGCGGCAAGCGAGGAGCGACGGCGACCCTGTTCTTACGTCGTGCAGCACAGTACAGTACAGTTACAGTACCCAGCCAGCCTGGGTGCCGAATTTGGTGAAGACCCATCCATCATGCGTACCCTGCATATCGCGGAACTATTGCGACAATACTACTAGGACAGTGCCACACTATGCACACCTATGGTAGTGCTTCATATCGCATACCAACATTGTTCCTTGCGTCTTTTGGTGCCCAGCTCGTGCAGGAGCCCCTGCATACCCCACTTGTACAGATTGCAGCGGCTTCTGAGAGGAGGAAATAAGTACAGCGCAAGAAACACAAGGAGCGTTTCCCAGACTGGAGTCGCTGTTTACAATTCTGATTTTCGGTCCTCTCTTAGGGGGAGGACTTCTCGGCGGTGGCGGTTCACTTCTGGGCGGCGGCGGCGGGTTGTCCGGTCCCGTCAGCGGACTTTTGGGCGGCGGCGGCGGAATGCCCGGTCCCGTCAGCGGACTTCTGGGCGGCGGCGGCGGAATGTCCGGTCCCGTCAGCGGACTTTTGGGCGGCGGCGGCGGATTGTCCAGTCCCGTCAGCGGACTTCTGGGCGGCGGCGGCGGAATGTCCGGTCCCGTCAGCGGACTTTTGGGCGGCGGCGGCGGAATGTCCGGTCCCGTCAGCGGACTTTTGGGCGGCGGCGGCGGAATGTCCGGTCCCGTCAGCGGACTTTTGGGCGGCGGTGGCGACGTCGATGGGCTGCTTGGCTTGGGACTGCCTGCTGCTCCACAGAGCAGTGGCAAGACGCTCCCTCCGCTCCATCCGGTGTTGGGAGCATTGGGCAGTTTCTTCACAACGACTAGAGGGCGGCCAGCCGTGACGGCGACCCCCGCGATTGCAACCAGACCTAGAGCGACAACGGCGGTGGCGTCCACGACCAGAAGCGGTGCGCGGAAAGTTTTTGTATTAGGTACAACAATGCTGACAATGCAATGCCAACAATGTCAACAGGACGGCAGTCTACTATGTCGACCACCGTATGTTGACTACCGTATTCTTCCCAATGATCAAAGTGTGCAAGAGGTGGGGCAGAGCGTAATAGAGTGGGTTCCGGTAATACTCATTGATTTGTCGCTTCACTGGTGTAGTGTAGGTACTTGCTAGCTAGACCTATACGATAGGTATGTACAGAATTTCTAATAGTTTGTACTATATTTCTTTCAGCCGACTGCCGTCCCAACCTCTACGTGATTCTGGAGAGCGTGCAGCAGAGTCGAAAAGCCATCAACGCTCGCTTTGTGAGCGGTCTGATCCAATTTCTCAATCGGAAATTCGGCCCCGGCAAAGTCTCACTTTCGCTGATACAATTCTCGCCACGAAATGGTTTGTCGATCATCCGACCATTGAAATCGGTCCCTCGAAACAACGACATCGATCCAACGATCAGAAACATGAAGCGAGGTGGTGTAATGCCGAACCACGCCAGTTTGATTTTCAATAGAATGCGAAGACGGCGCGACAACTTCGTCATATTTCTTCCAAAGAGCAACGGCCTCATTAGCGCCAATTTGAAAAGTAGTCTGAGCCTGATTGCAATCCTGGTGGAAGCCGACAAGTTTTTATTGGCGATTCCAAATGGGAAATTCGTGCCGAAGACCAGACGCGAGTTTCAAAATTTGGTGAGAGACGAAGAATCGATCATTGAATTCGCCAAGGCTCCAAACGTCGGAAGTTTGATCGATTGCTAGAGTGGAGAGTATTGCAGTGAAGTATGCTACTCATTCTGACTGCGTGTGACAGCTTGTTCTCACGTGCGATCTTTCACCAAGTGAAAGTCACGCATTATGCGATGCTTAGCCATCCCATGACACAGCTCAGTCAAGAGAGAATAAGAGAACACAAGGCAATACCATGCATGGCTCTACAATCTCTCCTTGTCAAAATCACAAAGCAAGAATACCTTCACTCACTGCGCGCACTTTCAAAACGAGTTTTCAGTCGGTGCGCGCGCGTGGGAAGAAGAGCCAATACATTTCGTCTCCCTCACTCGCTCCCTCGCGCACACACGCGTTTTATTCTGACCGCGGCAACAACTGACGACACACTTGAATCTTAGGACTCAACATGAAAACACTGTTGCTGACTCAGCTACTGGCGCTGTTTCTGGGCGCCACCAAAGCCGTGGAAGTGGAGTATCTACATGTGATATCGGAGATCCAGTCAAGATTCGCCATCACCGATGTCGTCAGCAAAATGACCAATGAGAAGGAGACGGCGCTGGAAGTGACCTTTCGAGCCACACTCCCGGACGCCGCCTTCATCTCCAACTTCTCCATGTATGACCCTGTTACCATTGCGCATTTGAGTATTATTATCATCACCATAATATAAGCAACATGCGTTTATCTCACGCCACTACTGCGCACTACTGCGTACTATAGTCGGAATGGACTGAATTTAGTGCTTCGTTTGCACGGCGGCACGCCAGAATCGTGCAGGAGCCCCTGCATCGATGCACTCTGGCTGGAAAATTCGCCTAAACTTTCAGGGAAATCGATGGCAAAGTCACCTATGGAAAAGTGAAGGAGAAAGAGGAAGCGAGAGCCGCTTATGACAGAGCCAGACGCCGGGGTCACAGCGCTGGATTGGTCTCGCAAAGGTCGATTTGAATTTTAAAGGCAAATTGCCCAACCGTGATTCTGCGAGCGTGGTTTGCATTGCAGTAAAATGCTGATGTAGAGTCGCGGCACTTACTGAGCCATGGCCACTAATTAGTGATACTGCAAGTGCTATGCTAACGTCCTTGCCAAAACCACCTGGAATCCTAATCTGTGTCTCAGGGCGACCAACAATTTCCAAGTGTCGGTCAACGTTGGGGCGAAGCAATCAGTAGTCTTCAACCTAACCTATCAAGAGGTGTTGACGAGAGTGCACGGAGCCTACAAGCACATTATCAACATTCAAACCAATGGACAAGAGATCAAAGATATGCAAATCGACGTGTTGATAGCCGAGAAGGGCAAAATCGCCTTTGTGAAAGTGCCCAAATTCGCCCCTAGAATTGGCGAGAAGAACAACGAAGAGCTGAAGAAGATGAAAGGTCAGGCAGCACGTTTACTATGCAAATGCTACAGTAGCAATCAACCGATGACGCGAATCGCTGCGGGACTCTTGAAACCACGCACTGAGCAGTAGTATGGCAACGCACCAAGTTTACAGTGAAGTATGGCCACTGTCTTGCCTGAAGGGACTGCTGCAGATTCACATACCTACAGTATGTGACGGACACTTCAGTAGCAGACAGACATCTTCACTGAGTCCATTCAGACGATCCCAAGGTGGAGAAGCACATCGCCGAGACTCCACAAGGCGCCATGGCCATTGTGAACTACAGTCCTGGGAAGCTGGCGGCTGATGGACAGCTGGTCATACTCTATGACGTCGAGAGGAAGAGGGACGCTGGGGAAGTCGAGGTATGCACTGACAGACGCACGCACTATTGGCAAAGTGCGAGTATAACAAACGTTCTCTCATTTGCAGGTAATGAACGGCTATTTCGTTCACTTCTTCGCTCCCAAAGGGGTCCCCGACGGCAAGAAGAACGTGATTTTCGTCCTGGACAAGTCAGGCTCCATGTTTGGTCGAAAGTTCGATCAATTGCAGGTGAAATTTCGAAATGGTGATCTTTTCACAAGTCTCAATGTTTTGTTCCCCAATTTCTGTATTCACGGCAGAACGCGATGGCGACGATTCTGAAGCAGCTCAACCCTGGAGACAAGTTCAACATCGTGTTCTTCAGTGACGAGTCGACCATTTGGAAGCCTAAGTCCGTGCCTGTCAATCAGAAGAACGTCCAGGAAGCCACAAGATTCGTCCGACGGACTGAGGCGGATGGCGGTACGCCATTATTTACAGTGCAGTGTGATGATACAGTAATCAATCGTAGATCAGTATAGTGCACACGATTATAGTGCGGTACCAAAGTTCATCATCACACTTCATCAATACAACACAGCGTGGCTATTACACTATCTGGTCTGCGCTATTTGAGTCTGAATCACGTATGAGCTACAAAGCTAGATATAGTTAAGCTTGCAGCACTCATTGGTGTTCCAATCACCCATAATGTTAGCGTTGGCCCAACCAATTTCACACATTTAGGTAGTCACTCTTCTGCTTTCCATCGCAGGCACCAACCTTCACGACGGCATAATGAGTGCCATCACTCTGTTGACGCAGGAAAGATCCAATTCGCTGGTTTCCATGATAATTCAACTGTCGGACGGCGAGCCTACGGAAGGAGTTATTGACCCAGACAGGATCTTGAAAAACATTCGCGAGGCCAATAAGGATAACGGTTCGCTGGGATTTGTCTTGCGACAACGACACAGTAGTCAAGAACCTGATGCGCCAATTCGGGTTACAGTATACAGCGTACTGTAGGTATTTCAGACTACAGCATCCACGGCATCGCGTTTGGAGCCGACGCCGATTTCGGCCTGATTCAAAAGCTGTCGGCGCAAAACAAAGGACTGGCCAGATACGTCTATGAGGACTCGGACGCGCCGGAACAGTTAGAAGGTGAATACGCTAATATTGGTTGCCACAACAGATACCACTGCTGCGCTTCTTCAGGATTCTACCAGCAGATTTCCACTCCTCTCTTGCGCGAGATCAAAATTAAATACATCGGCGAAAATGTGTCCGTCAGTTCGTTGGTTGAGGAGAATGAAAACGTCTACTATGACGGAGGCGAAGTATTGGTAGTCGGAAAGTTGAAAGATCCCAGAGTTGGCGCTGTGCAAGCTAGAGTCAATGGAGTATCGCAGAGAGGACGCGTGCTGTTTGGCGTATGTTTGCAATAGCAACAGACGGCGGCGGCGGCGACGACGACGACGACGACGACGACGACGACGACGACGACGACGACGACGACGACGACGACGACGACGACGACGACGACGACGACGACGACGACGACGACGACGACGACGACGACGACGACGACGACGACGACGACGACGACGACGACGACGACGACGACGACGACGACGACGACGACGACGACGACGACGACGACGACGACGACGACGACGACGACGACGACGACGACGACGACGACGACGACGACGACGACGACGACGACGACGACGACGACGACGAGGACGACGACGACGACGACGACGACGACGACGACGACGACGACGACGACGACGACGACGACGACGACGACGACGACGACGACGACGACGACGACGACGACGACGACGACGACGACGACGCCGACGACGACACGACGACGACGACGACGACGACGACGACGACACGAAGACGACGACGACGACGACGACGACGACGGCGACGACGACGCCGAGGACGGCGACGTCGACGACGACGACGACAACAACAACAACAACAACAACAACGACAACGACGACGACGACGACGACGACGACGACGACGACGACGACGACGACGACGACGACGACGACGACGACGACGACGACGACGACGACGACGACGACGACGACGACGACGACGACGACGACGACGACGACGACGACGACGACGACGACGACGACGACGATGACGACGACGTAGTCGTCAGTGATTTCAGGGCGGAAAATTTCCTTCCGAGGAGTGCGGCCCAAATGAGGACTGCGATTGTTTCCCCGTGGGCGTCGACGATTTCCCTGAGTTGGCCGAGTTCCCATTTCACCACATTGAACTGTGCGAGCAGCCAGTGATCGAGGGAACAACTGAGCGGCCGCTTCTGGCCTCCAGCTCAGTTGGGGGCTTCATAGAGCGAATGTGGGCATATAAGACCATTCAGAAGCTGCTTAAAGAAGCCAAGTTGGCCGATGACACAGATCTGGCCGAGAACAAGAAGAAGCGAGCGCTCAGACTCTCTCTGAAGGTACACCTATTGTATGTACCACAGGTCCAAAAGGCGAAAAGCGGTGCGTAACAGTCTTCGGCTGAATAAGTACTATCACACTCACAAAGGGCATGAAAGAGAAAGAAAAGATGTGAAAGGCAATTCGCTAGGCGGGCAGTACTGCTAAAACGTGCATCTGGTTAACAGTGTTGTGCCAGTTTCTGCGAGTGGCTGGCGGCCATCCTCTACCGACGCGCGTCTTCTTCGTCGTGTTTGTTACGTCATCGTTAAGTCGGTCTTCACCGTGTTCTGTCATTCAGTACGGCTTCGTGACCGAGTTGACCTCTATGGTGGTCGTACCCCCCGAGTTGGAGGAAGAGGACGACGTCAAAACTACTCCGAAGACACCAGTAGTGGTCACTGACGAACCCGAAACGGAGCCTCCAGAATACGACTACACGGGCATGCCTACCAACACGCCTCCGCCTACGGGTGAGCTGAAAGTAATCGTAATCTTCGATTCAGTTACCATAGTTGAAGTGGACGCTTTCTCAGATTTGGCGATGACGAATACGCCTGGCGGGCTCCTTGGCTCTTTGACGTCAGGTCTCTCTGGAGGTGAATCAGATGACATGGACTTCGAGTCATATGAACCCGATTATCCGAGCGCCACAGGAGGTGGTGACCTTTCGCTTGTGCAGTGCGTTGTCAGACAAAGACAGGGACGGCTCTGACCACTTGCCAATGTGTAGCGCCCCGCAACGTGAAATGTCACTAGAGTGGCGACGAAGAGCCACACGCGCTGAGTGCCATACCAAGCATGGCGCAACACCTATGCGCACTGTGGCGTGCCATTCTCAGCAATTTCCCCAGCTCTACGCAACGAAACTTACCCCACATTGTTAAAAATGTTCACTGCAGGACAGGGGGCCAAGCCCAGGGCCACCCCGCCGATGACCTCAATGACACGCCGCCTCACGACGACTCGCCGAACCACGCGTAGAACAACCACAACGACCAGAGCGCCAACGACTAAGAGACGCGGTGAGTCCTCAGGACTGTTCGGATTCGACGTAGGTACCGTGATTCCTCCAATAAGCGCCCCCCCCCGCCCGAATAAGCGCCCCCACCCCTACAATAAGCACCCCTCCTAGAGGAAGGTTGAGAAATCAAGCGCTTATTGGAAGATTTACGACGATGTTGCCTCTGTCCCGACGCTTTGACTTGGTTTGATTCGATTATGTCGCTCTCTCTCTCTACGCTAATGTTGTGCGCCACTTGCCGTCTACCTTTCAGTGAACTGCAGTCCTAACATCTACGTGATTCTGGAGAGTGTGTCCCAGGGCCGAAAAGCCACCAACGCTCGTTTCGTGAGCGATCTGGTCAAATTTCTCATTCGAAGATTTGGGCCAGGCAAAGTGTCGCTCTCGCTCATCCAATTCTCGCAACAAACGGGCTTCTCCGTCATCCGACCACTGAAACGTGTCGCGTGGAAGAACGGCATAATTCCACAAATTAAAAACATGAAAGTGGGCCGAAAGCGAAATCAGGCGACGGCCCTAATCGGGAGAATGAGCGGCGATAACGACAACTATGTGATTTTCGTCCCCAAACACTATGGCGGAGTGGTCAATTTCGAAAACGATTTCAACAGAATCCAATCCAGCGCGGACAAATTTCTCGTGGTTATGCCCCGAGGCAGATTCTCGCCCAGATCGAAGCAGGAATTTGAAGATTTCGTGGAAGATGAAGAAATGTTGCTTGAGAATGCGAAGGTTTCTGACGTCGGAAGAATGATCAATTGCGCATGATTGGAAAATGACAATTGCTGATGGGCTGCAGATGAATGTCGATGTGACGAAAATGTCCGACAAACAGCCAAACACAATTCAGTCTACGCATATTGGCACGGCGTTGCGTTCAAATTTCACTTTGTCAAGAACGTCATCAGACTTGTTGCCGCACGCACACAATTCCAGAACGAGTTTTCAGCGGTGCGCGCTGCCCGACCAGAAGACGACGACGGGTCAATTCGTTTTCTTCTTTCTCACTCTCACCTTCTCTCGCGCACGCACAATAGCCAACCAATTGAGTGCCTAAAACAGAACCAGACTCAACGACATGAAAACACTACTTGTGTTTTGTGAGCTTCTGGCGCTGTTTCTCATCTGCAGCGCAGTGGAAGTGGAGTATGTGCATGTGATATCGGAGATCCAGTCGAGATTCGCCATCACCGATGTCGTCAGCAAAATGACCAATGAGAAGGAGACGGCGCTGGAAGTCACCTTTCGAGCCACACTCCCCGACGCCGCCTTCATCTCCAACTTCTCCATGTGAGATCCGAAATTTGACTCACAATCCAACAAATGTATGCAAGTGTATGTAATAGTAATGTATGTATGTAAATGTAACAATTCCAAATGTAGCTTCCATCCAGTTGCGATTGAGCGAACTGAATTGTGATCCGCATCCAGGATGGCACGCCGGAAGCGCGCAGGAGCCCCTGCATCAATGCGCACTGAAATGAATTTACACCACTCATGCTTCAGGGAAATCGATGGCAAAGTCACCTACGGAGAAGTGAAGGAGAAGGAGAAGGCGAAAGCGGCCTATGACAGAGCCAGAAGCATGGGGCACAGCGCTGGATTGGTCTCGCAAAGGTGGGCTGTACAAGTTCTACAAGAACTCAAATAGTGTTCCAGTTTTGCAGGCGTGGGTTCCATCTGCTGCCTTGTACCTAGATGTCACCGGTGCATACCACTGACAGAGTAATAATGACCACTAACTAACCAGCCAGTGAAGTAAGAGCCATACTGAGACGTCTTTCGCAGTTTGCACTCATATGATACCAATGTTCTAGATCCACTAACAACTTCCAAGTGTCGGTCAACGTTGGGGCGAAGCAGTCCGTGGTCTTCAACCTCACCTATCAAGAGGTGCTGATGAGAGTGCACGGCGCCTACAAGCACATTATCAACATTCAAACCAATGGCCGAGAGATCAAGGACATGCAAATCGACGTGTTGATAGCCGAGAGGGGCAAAATCGCCTTTGTGAATGTGCCCAAATTCGCCCCTAGAACTGGCGAGAAGAACAACGAAGAGCTGAAGAAGATGAAAGGTTGTTTCAAATGTGATTGTTGATGATTGTTCCCGGACAGACATCTTTATTAACTCCACTCAGACGATCCAAAGGTGGAGAAGACAGTGGCTGAGACTCCTGAAGGCTCCATGGCCATTGTCAACTACAGTCCTGGGAAGCTGGTTGCAGATGGACAACTGGTCCTACTCTATGACGTCGAGAGGAAGAGGGACGCTGGAGAGATCGAGGTATGTGTACAGGCAGACGCACGCACGGATGCATATGACGGTCGTTCTCCAATCTACAGGTGATGAAGGGCTATTTCGTCCACTTCTTCGCTCCCAAAGGCGTGACCCACGGCAAGAAGAACGTCGTTTTCGTCCTGGACAAGTCTGAGTCCATGATCGGCAGGAAATTCCAGCAACTGCAGGTGCGAAGCGCGGCACGTCAACATACACATCATTCTAAAGGGTGCGTAGAGGTGCCTCGAGCGGCTTGAGGCACTGCACGAATCCTTGAGCAACGGCCAGCAGAAAGAAGGCCTTGATACCATACATTCTGATAAAGCGGTGCGCTAAGTGAAGTGGCATATCAAGCAGTTTGTAATCTTGCAGTTTGTCAAGAACACCCCTACAGTATGTCGTGTCTAATTCCATGTATTTCGGCCTGACACCTGGAGTCAAGCTTGAGAATGGCGGCCGCAAAATTAGGGGTCTCGCTTGCTTTACGCATTATGTGACACGAAAATCTCATAGTACAGGGTGTAACAGAGTTTCGGGCCGATTTGTTTCTTGAATAACTCTTGATAGGGTACGAATTTTTGAGTGCGGTCTTTTGCATGATGTAGACAACATCCTAGGAAATTGTATGGGCTACATGTCGAATCTTCAATTCACAGTACGCTAGCGGCGCAAGTGATTCAAATTTCGGGCTTGTTTCCTAAGGTTCACCAGGTGTCGTCCAAGCCCCGTCCCCCTCTCCACCAAGCTGTAGGAAAGCTAGAACGATGAAACTTGAAGACATGATAGCCAAAAGTGCTTGCAACTCTGACACCAATTTTCAGCATCATAGACCCAGCTGTGTGTGGTTGCCGGCTTAAAAACGCATGATTTGGCGATTTCTGAACATTCTTCCTCCTTGATCAGCAGAATTTTGCGTTTTAAGCCGGCAATCACACACAGCTGTGAGCTGGGTCTATGATGCTGAAAATTGGTGTCAGAGTTGCAAACACTTTTGGCTATCATGTCTTCAAGTTTCATCGTTCTGGCTTTCCTACAGCTTGGTGGAGAGGGGGACGGGGCTTGGACGACACCTGGTGAACCTTAGGAAACAAGCCCAAATTTTGAATCACTTGTGCCGCTAGCGTACTGTGAATTGAAGATTCGACATGTAGCCCATACAATTTCCTAGGATGTTGTCTACATCATGCAAAAGACCGCACTAAAAAATTCGTACCCTATCAAGAGTTATTCAAGAAACAAATCGGCCCGAAACTCTGTTACACCCTGTATAAGACGCCACGTGTATGTATGAAACCGGCCAAAAGCGTTTGCGCAGAATCGCCTTTGCAGAATGCCATGGCGACGATTCTGCTGCAGCTCAACCCTCAAGACAAGTTCAACATCGTCTTCTTCAGTGACGACTCGACCATTTGGAAGCCCAAGTCAGTGCCTGTCAATCAGAAGAACGTCCAAGAGGCCACGCGCTACGTCCGGCGAACCGAAGCTGGAGGATGTACTGTTTCTAAGATCGAATTACTACAGTATGCCATACCATGCGTATTCTCGTACAAGCTTCGTTTGTGTTCTCGCAGTCACCAACTTTCACGACGGCGTAATGAGCGCTATCACCCTCCTGACGCAAGAAAGGTCCAATTCGCTGGTTTCCATGATAATTCAACTGTCGGACGGCGAGCCTACAACAGGGGTGATGGAGTCAGACCAGATACTGAGCAACGTTCGCGACGCTAACAAGGACAACGGTTGGGTAACGGTACTTCTCTTTGATCGTCTGATTGTGAGAAGTTGTGAAAGTGATTGAGCTTCAGACTACAGTATCCACGGCATAGCGTTTGGAGCTGACGCCGATTTCGGCCTGATTCAAAAGCTGTCGGCGCAGAACAAAGGGCTGGCAAGATACGTCTATGAGGATTCCGACGCTCCCGAACAGCTTGAAGGTACAAGCCAATACTGCGAACTTGGCTTAGGTGGTTGTTTATCTTGAACATGAGAGCCGATTTGCGAACGCAAAAGATTGGCTGCTGGCGGGAATCGAACCCGCGATCTACTGGCTTACCGTGCCATGCTCTAACCACTGAGCTAAAGCTGCCGCACGAATCGCGTCGCAAACCGCCCTATAATACTGCCTGCCCTCGCTGAGATAATAGAGCATTCCGCTCTGTGTGTGTCGAGTGGTTGTTTATCGTTTGGTACATACCATGTGCAGTCAAACATTGCGCTTTCAGGATTCTACCAGCAGATTTCCACTCCCCTCTTGCGCGAGATCAAAATCAAATACATAGGTGAAAACGTGTCCGTCAGCTCTTTGGTTGAGGAGAACGAAGACGTCTACTATGATGGCGGTGAAGTTATGGTAGTCGGAAAGTTGGAAGATCCAATAGTTGGCGCTGTGAGAGCCAAAGTCAATGGAGTATCACAGAGAGGACGCGTGCTATTTGGCGTATGGTCGCAACAGCAACAGACGACGATGACGACGACGACGACGACGACGACGACGACCACGACCACGACGACGACGACGACGACGACGACGACGACAACAACAACAACAACAACAACAACAACAACAACAACAACAACAACAACAACAACAACAACAACAACAACAACAACAACGCGACGACGACAACAACAACAACAACAACAACAACAACAACAACAACAACAACAACAACAACAACAACAACAACAACAACAACAACAACAACAACAACAACAACAACAACAACAACAACAACAACAACAACAACAACAACAACAACAACAACAACAACAACAACAACAACAACAACAACAACAACAACAACAACAACAACAACAACAACAACAACAACAACAACAACAACAACAACAACAACAACAACAACAACAACAACAACAACAACAACAACAACAACAACGACGACGACGACGACGACGACGACGACGACGACGACGACGACGACGACGACGACGACGACGACGACGACGA
The DNA here is from genome assembly GCA_030248115.1 of Linhomoeus sp. GSCO2_2. Lineage (NCBI taxonomy): Eukaryota > Metazoa > Nematoda > Chromadorea > Monhysterida > Linhomoeidae > Linhomoeus > Linhomoeus sp. GSCO2_2. Next base: position 4,843 of record JASAMZ010001164.1, on the reverse strand, counting down.
CGACGACGACGACGACGACGACGTACAAGCGCAAGGGGTTTCAGGGAGGAAGCTTTCCAGCGGAGGAATGCGGTCCGAACGAGGACTGCGATTGTTTTCCCATGGGCGTCGACGATTTTCCGGAGCTTGCCGGCTTCCCCTTCCATCATATTGAATTGTGCGAGCACCCTGAAAGACCGCTTCTGGCCTCCAGCTCAGTTGGCGGCTTCATAGAGCGAATGTGGGCCTATAAGACCATTCAGAAGCTGTTGAAAGAAGCCAAGTTGTCCGATGACATAGATTTGGCCGAGAACAAGAAGAAGCGAGCGCTCAAACTCTCCCTAAAGGTATAACAATGTCTACAGCTTAACGGAGCATTAAAGACCCTAGGAATGTGGGCAGATCTCCGAATTTTATGAAAGATTGATCGATCGGCAAGAGCAACAGTATCATCAAGATGCGCATGCGTTCCTTTGGCTACCTCTGGGGGGGGGGCTTTACCGACGCGCGTCGGTGAAAGTCAGTCTGTCTTCTCCATGTTCATTCAGTACGGCTTCGTGACCGAGTTGACCTCGATGGTGGTTGCGCCTCCCGAGTTGGAAGAAGAGGAAGACGCCAGTGGCAAGGCGACGACCACTCCGAAGACTCCAATAGTGATCGGCGACGAACCAGAAGCCGAACCAGACTACTATCCAGTCGATGGGGACGATGCCGCATTTTACACGGATGCGGCGACGCCGCCTATGGGTGAACTTACGGGGGGTTTTAGCCAACTTAACAATATTGTTTATGCAGGAATACAATCACAATTGTTATGGGACGCGCACTACTCTCAAACTCCTCATTGACAGCTACGCCTGGCGCGCTCCTAGGCGCTGCTGCGCCAGCTGCTAACTTCGATTTTGACGGCGCCCGCTACGCGTATGAATTGGATTCTGAGCCAAGTGCTACAGGTGACATCTTTCTTGGTCATAGTAAAGGGCGCCTCTAGCCACTCACTGCATACCATTGCTGCGAAGCCACAAACTATGATAGGAATTATGACTCAAATGTATAACTTGTTATGTAGGTACTTGCACAGCTACCATGTCAGATACCTACTGGTGGACGTACCTTCAGTCGGTCAGTCATGTACCTACTGAACGCACTTGCGTAACTAATCCTCACAACAATGGCTGTTCTCCAAACAAACCAGCATTTCTCTAATTTTCGGCACTCGTGGTCGTGGCATCGCGTCTAGTGGCAAAGGCAGTGGCGGAGGCGGCGGCGGCGGCATAGTGGTAAGCGGAACTCGTGGTCCCGTACTCTCGACGTATCTCACGACGACGCCCCGCGGACGAGCCACAACAACCTTCGACTTTGCCACAACAACCTTCGACCCGACAACCACCAAGAGGAACGGTGCGTTCGACCGTTGGCCTTTGTCTTCTTGAGGGCACATGCAGTGCCGTATGGCTCCGGATTCTGGCGGGGGAGTTGTAAACCGCTATTGGCAACATTGCGCTGTCTTCATGATTGACAAATTGCCTGCACTGCATTGATTTTGCCCAAGCACTGAACGAAGCCGCAGATGTGTGATGGAATAGTGCAGGCAGTGTGATCACTACAGGTCTGGCGCATTTACACTGTAATTTTCCATCTACCTTTCAGTCAACTGCAGTCCCAACATCTACGTGATTCTGGAGAGTGTGTCCCAGGGTCGAAGAACCATCAATGCTCGCTTCGTGAGCGATCTAGTCAAATTTCTCATTCGAAGATTCGGACCTGGCAAAGTTTCCCTTTCGCTAATCCAATTGTCCCAACAATACGGCTTCTCAGTTTTCCGCCCGCTGAAACCAGTCGCTTGGAAGAATGGCATAATTCCGAAAATTAGAAACATGAAAGGCGGCGGAAAGATCAATCAGGCGCCGGCAATAATCAGCAGAATGAACGGCGACGCCTACAACTATGCGATCTACATCCCCAACCCAAACTCAATGGTGGTCCAGAATGATTTGCACGACATTCAGTCAAGCGCGGACAAATTTCTCGTGGCTCTGCCAAGAGGCAAATTCACGCCCAGATCGAAGCAGGAATTTGAAGATTTCGTGGAGGATGAAGCGATGCTGTTTGAGAATGCGAAGGCGGCTGACGTGGGAAGAATGATCAACTGCTGAATGCTCGTGGAAGAAACGCGAGAAACAAAGTGATTCGATTAGAAACCTGGTACAATGTACACAGATAGACGGAAAATAGCAACCGGAGTTGAATTCTTGGGGGTGTACATAATACGTTGTGCGCAACAAACTTTGATGGATGATGGCCTACCTGTCATGTGCACCGTATACACGCACTCATCTTTGTCTTCAGTGCGGTCAGCCACCCATCGTGCGCAGGTGTATCAGCTGCACGCTTTCTAGGCTCGCTCTCTTCGCTCGCACCAAGCACAGTTGCTTCCCTGCAAATGTGTCAAAGTGGGTGCGTGTCACTCAACTTTTTGCCGCATCTGACAACTTCCGACACGCAACAGACGTTGCCGCAGCGTTTCCTTAACGCGACGGGCGGTAATTGCCGCGACATCCCAATTTGGTGGCCGTCGTGCGTCACCACGGCGCACAGCGGGCAAAGAAAGCGCCGTCAATCAGCGGAGTTTTTGCGTCGCGAGTTTGGGACGTTCGGCCGCTCGCGCACACTCCTGCCAGAGAGTATCAATTCGCGCGATACGCGCACACTTAGGAGGAACACTTTAGTCTCCTCGCTGTTCTATCGAGAAGCGACAACAAAATGGCGAGAGTCGCGAATTTCTTTCTCGCTTGGGCTACCTTCAGCGCGGTCCTAACGGCGATAGATGGAGTTCCGTCGAGAGCGCTGTTCAGAAGAAAACCAAAGACGAGGCGACAGCTTGAGGTATTGCACAGCTTTTGTAAACACGCATACCGTAAAGTTCTCAAATACCCCCCCCCCCCTTCTCCTTCTCGCCTCGGGAAGGCGTGGAGCGTATAATTTTTATATCCGGTATGCTACAACCGCTGACGGCTGCATGGAGTTCCACTTTCTGCGCCAGTGCAACTAAATCGAATTCAGTAGTAATCAAATATGGCACTATAAATGCAGGAAATGCGCCGGAATCGGCGAAAGCAGTCGGCGCGCATTCGACCTCCGGTATTTCGGGCCAAAGTTCTCAACTTGACGGAGAGAAGGTTGCAGCGTCTGCTGAGTAACACAGAACTCAGGAAAATGCTGGTGGGCCATTGCGAATACTTGCAAAGTTGGATACGGCATGCGCACCTTGAAGTGTTCCAACCAAAGCAGTTTTCTCGGTCAATTAAACAACAGAAGAATAATTAGTATTTGCATAAGCTGTCGAATTTTGTCGTGAATGAGCTACATGCTTTGACAGCCGTCTACTTTTACCGATGTCACCTCTGCAGGGTTTTTTTTTCGTCCGAGATCTAGGCGTATGGCGTACGCCTAGCCAAAAATTTTAGGCGTATTTCCCAAAATTTTGTCGTACATGCAAAATTACAGCGAAAAATAAGTCCAAAAACGTAACCAAATTAACCGAAATATTGCTACATTCTGCACTGATTGCAACGAAATCTGCTTAAATGGAGGTAAAATCAACAAAAAATCTTCACGGATCGCTTCAAAAGCAAATTTTGAGCCTGAAGTGAACCGAAATCGTTCAAAATAGCGCCGCAGGCGAAATTTGTTTCCAAAATAGATTCCTTCTGCTGAAAAAGTCCTCTATGGTGGACTTCCAGAGCTGAATTTCTAGGCGTAAAAGTTTACGCCTAGTCAAAAATTCTAGGCGTATTCCAGAAATTTTGGGCGTAAATACGCCCAATATTACGAAAAAAACCCAGTACCTCTGTATATTATAACCTTCTAGCAAGAGTGCGAGCTCAGCCCAAGCAAATGTCAGCAGCAAACGGAGCAAGATAGAAGGGTCAGGCAAACGGTGGAGCGAAGCCTGGTGGAGGCTGCGATCGCGGTATCTTCACAAGCCTAGCGTATCCATTTACATACCTAACAAAACAAATTCAAAATATAAACCGACAGTATCAGCGCGAAAAGTGATCACATTCTGTTGTGTTACCAAAACCTTTGCCTACCATCGTTTCGACTGTTACTGCAGAGCTTTGGGCCCAGCAAGGAAGTGCCTGTGGAAATCAGACAGAGGGAGGAAGCCAAAGCCAAACGGGTGATTGCCAAGACGCAACGACTGAAGAAACTGATGCTGGTCAACATGGGCGTGCTTGGAGGCAAGGTATTCCACAAGTAAATGGAATTTTCTCTTTTAAGGAAAAATCAAAACAGTCCATACGCAAAAACGTCAAATTTGTATGGTGGGCCATCCATCAGACTACATAGTGCAGAACGTCGTGCTGATTTGTATTTGCAATCAATATGTGAATGGCTCAAACTCTGTACAAAGCCTCTCAAACCGACCAATCATCGCAGTGGCAAGCAAAGGTCTGCACGGTTGATCGATCTTGCAAGTAAATCGAAAGAAATCGCTCATTGCCGATTGATTTCGCGCGCGCGATTAGAAACTCACCTTCTCCATATTTCCGGCCCAGATAGTCCCCAAGGACAACGGGCTGTTCAGCGGAGACATTATACTGACCGAGCCACAATTGGACAAATTGATCACCGATCAACGCGAGGCCTACAGGGAAACCTATGGGAGCAGAAAGCGCAGACGGAGAAAAAGGAACAGCGTGTTCCTTCAAAGCAGCCCGGTCAAGAAGTGGAACGTCAAGAATCCCATCGAAGTGGAGATCGCCAACGAATTTGGTAGGCAACAATGGTTGTGCACACAGTGCTGGTAAAGGAAATGGGGTTAATTAACCCACTTTTCGCCGACAATACTGGGTTAAAC